>JAOEGS010010908.1:0-17274 GCA_025447755.1 Corythornis vintsioides
CAGGGGGGTTGGACTAGATGATCTTCTAGGTCCCTTCCAACCCCTAATATCTGTGAATCTGTGAATCTGTGAAATGTAAGATACATCTTCAGGGCTTGTTTTGTGAGTGACTCTTCCAGAGCACTGCCGTGTGGGGTTTTAAAGTGGATCATTATGTCAGAAGGAAGTCCAAATGCCAAGATGAGGTTTCTTTCAAGAAATATTCAATGCACAAAGTACTTTCAATGTATCTGTGTAAAAGCAGATCAGCTTAACCATGGATTACACAGATATCTGTAAGAACCTTTCCAGTGTGATATTACAAAGAGCATGAGGAATCCTAAAGCTTTGAGCAGACCAAAATGAAAGAGACTGTTCGCAGTCTTTTTACATTCATCTGTCCTTCAATTCTGCAACTGTGCAATGATCATAATTTATGGAAAATGATTTATTGTAAATGCACTGAAATTGGTAGGAAAAAACTATCATTTGCAAACTCTGCAGAGGCTTAGAAAGAAGTTAGAACTACTAAATATAAGGTGGCTGAAACGCAAGAGAACCACCTCAAGACCACTACTGACAGGTTATAAAACTGCTGACATCTACAACTCGACACTATCAAACATAATACTATTACATCTCAATGTAACTGAAATACAAAAATAAACAAACAAAATGGTTACAAAGACTTACAAAGACAAATCTATTATATATTAAAAAAGTGCATCATCCTAAAAAATATTCCCATTGTTCTTGCCAGAGAATGAACAAAGCTTGCACTATCCCTAAGTCATCTCTTTAACTGCATCAGGAGTACTAGGAAGATGTTTCACCAATGCAGCTCAAGCAGAACTGATACATAAAATTAGGAGAATGTACAAAAAATCTGATACATACCTGATCTGCTAATCCTGTCAATTCTGTCCATGCTAGGTGAAGAGATTTTAATTCGAGGGCTACTCTGATTAGAGGATTCAGAGCCTCCTTCAGCAAAAGAGTCTTCAAATGCAAAGAGTATTTCTTTCACACATTTGTGACAAACATTGTGTTGGCAAGGAAGGATCAGGGGATGCGTAAATAATTCCTTGCATGCTGGGCAGATGAGCTCTCTTTCGATACCCTTAATGGTAACCTTCATGACAGAAAGAGGGAGAAAAAAGTGTAAGCACAGAAAATGTGAGCCAGTGAGACTTACTGCACAGCTGTATGTCTGTGTGTCACTAAAACCCAGCTCTGTAGAATAATCGTTGCACAGTTTTAGCTGTTTCGAAGAATTCCTCTGGTTACCACTGCAAACAAATCTCAATTTTTATGAAAGCACTTACAACATTCATTTCAACTGAAATGAACACTGCCACTAGGCAAACTCAGTTCATCTTTGGGTCATGCCTGCATTGCAGGGGAGGAAAGGAGGGGAGTAGTCTTAATTCCATTCAAGGACCTAGTGAAATGAAAGCAATCGTACTTTGTAACAAAAGGAATCCATAGGTTTAACTCAGTTTGCTCGCTCACTAGAGAAGGGGAGGGAGGGGGGGAGACAGGGAATAAAAATACTACTACTAATAATAATAACAGTCAGACTGGTTAAACAATAGTCTTTCCCGCCGCTTAATTCACATTTACCGACTGAAACTGCCTTGATTTTATTGGGCAAACAGTTCGAGTCAGGAACGTTATTTATTTATTTATCTGCCGCACAAAGAGCAGACGGTGAATCGGTGTAGCTCCTCAGTCATTTAATGACCGTACAGCCATCTGGCACCGCGCTCCGAGGCCGGAGTATGTGCTGGGAAAGCCCACGGCAAGCGAAACCCTAGCCAAGCATCACAAAGTTGCGGGCTCAGACGCTGGCTGGCGGTCCAGCGCCCGCTCGCCCCCTCAGGCGTTTTTCACCGTTCGGCCGACCACGAAATTCGACCTTTATGTTCCCTCCGGATGCGTTTTCGCACCGAGACCCGTCTGCGGGTCCCCACGCGAACCCTTCCCGCCGCTCCAGTCCCGCGGGGCTGCCGTCTGTGCCGCTCCCAGCCAGGCAGGTACGAAGCTGCCGAGGAACGGCGACGAGGTGGGCAAACACCCTCCAGCCCACCACCCCCAGCAGCCCAAGTCGCAACGGCGGAGGGAACGACAAGCCCCGACCCGGCGACCGCGTCTCGCAGTTCCCCCAGCGCTCACCGGGCTCTCAGGACGATCTCCCTCCATCCCCGCGCTTCCTCCTCCCGCCGGCTCCGCCGGAGAGGCTGCCAGCTCGCCGGGACGCCGTCAAGCCGGGCGGGGATCTGGGGGAGTGGGAGTGCCACCGGCCGGGCGGGGCCACCAGCTGCGCCCAGCGCAAAATGGCGAGCGGGAGCGGCAGAGCGCACCGGCGGCGGCCACGCCCGCGGCGCCGGGTCCGGCAGGGGGCAGCGCGGCGCCGGGGACCCGGCCGCGGCCACCGCCACCCGCCACCCAGCCACCGGCTACGGCCACCCGGCCACTGCCACCCGGCCAACGCCGCCGGGCCCCTGGGTGTGCCGCCTCCGCCGCCCGCTCCAGCCCCGGGGGAAACTGCCGCTTTTTAACATTTTTACTTAAAAAAAACCCCACACTTCATTTTTTTTTTTTTTTTTTTTTTTCTCCAGGCGGGCATGGGACACGTCGCCCGTCCCAGCGGCGGGAGTCCTTTTGCATGCAAAACCCTGCCACTGATAATCTCCGGTGATAACAGGTGTCACACAGGTGCATGTCTGTCCCTGGAGAGAATAAATAACACGATAGGATGGGCATGGGAAAGCCAGCTGCACCGAGGCATTTTAGAGGCATAGTAGACACGCACCAGGCAGCTTTCGTGGCATTTACAGGGAAAAAAAAAAAAAAAAGGAAACTGGTTATGCTTGTCTTCACTTCCTATCCTCTTCTCACAGCATGTTTCCATTGGAAAGGCACAGCAAATATACCCTTTTCACCACCAGCCAGAAGAAGCAAAAATATTTTTAAATCTCTAGCTTCCTCAGGTTTTGGCAAGGGTACAGGCACAACCATTGCAGATGCAACGCTGTCTTTAGTTAACATAGCATTAGGCTAAGGGAGAAAAATCACTAGTTAGGAAACTCAGAGTGGAAAGCTTACAGTGTCCTTACATTACCCAACAAAGTAGGTTTCTCATTAAAACAGAGCCTGGCCTATGTAGATGATGAAATGCTAAATTTTACCTACTGCCTATTTAAAAGACTAACATTAGGACAAAAAGTTCTTTTTTTCTTCTCAGAACTCAAATTCTCAAATCAGTCAATAAAACAAACAGGCTTGCTTGAAACGTCTTATTTGGATTTTGGTCATGACTTATATCTGGGCTTCAGTAACTTAGACATGTAAGTTGAATGAAAAATTACACTCACAGAATCGCAGATTGGAAAGGACTTAGAAGATCATCCAGTCCAAATCCCCTGCCAGAGCAGGATCACCTAGACCAAGTCACCAAAAAAAATCACTCAGAGTGATCACTAAGTCACTCAAAAATCATGAAGACAGAGATGATGTTTTACATATCCAGTACTACAAAGAAGAAGAGAACAATTGTAGACAACAGATGTAAATATTTTTTTTCACATTTGCTTTAGAAACCATCCTCATAAAAATACAGAGTACTGTGATTGAAATAATTCTGATAATGCACAGTATGTATATTCACACTGCAACATGTTACTTAACTGAGCCAGAGGGTAGAAAGGACATGAGTTGTCAATAACTGCATTATACCTTAACCTCCTCCACCATTCCAAAATTTCATGATGCTGCAGGCAGGCTTTAAAGGATCTAGCTCTTCATAAGCCCTTGTCTACGTTACACGTCTACAGTATCCATTGCTGACACTGGATGTGGTTGATTTGGGGCCAAATAAACTCCAAGCTGCAGGCCGAAACAAAGACCCTCTGGCTCTGCTGCCACCTCTGAAACAGTATGAGGAAATTTTGGTTTTGGCAGCAGTTCTGCACTTTGTGCCAGAGACGTAGATGCCAACAGGGATGGGTGTTGCTAGCATGGACAAACCTGGAGGTTTGCCTTCTCACAGAAATTCAGACGGACCACGGTTCCAACTGCTGTTACCACCAGGACTCTGTGACTCTTTGTTCAATCCCTTAATAGGTCATTAAGGTGTTACCTTGTTTGTGTGCCTGTGTGCTCTGGCTTCAGGGTACTTTAGAGCAGGATTTTAATTACCTCCTCCACCACATTAAGATGATAAATGGATGAAAAGGTCATCAAAGGCCTCCAAAGGGCAAAACCCTTCTGCACTCACACCTTTCTACTAGACTTTTGGCCTTCCCTCAGCCTAGGACTACTATATTTGCAGTGTCAAAATTCACATTAGCTTTAAGGCTCTGAAAGGGAAATCCAACTCTTAGGAACTGCTGGTACATTCAATAGGTAAGAGCACAGACCACAATCTGAAGACACTCCTGTCATTAGTCTCTCCAGGAGGGATTAGTAAAAACAGTGTAGCCAAGGACCTTCCTTATGCTTTGTTTCCAGCCACATGCATGCATCGATTGGACACCTGTTCTGCTAACAAGGGACTTCATTTACATGAAACAATACCTGGGAAGTGTCAAGATAATTCAACACTCCCTCATCATTTGCTTCTGCCCTCTCAGCAGGCAGGGTCTGACCACGCAGTGCTGGCATGCCTTGTATTCCCAAGCAGCAGCACAAGACACGAACTGGAGTGGGTAGGGGTTGTCATCAGACTTTCTCTCCTACCTCAGATTAAATATTTTCCCTAATTCAGTCATTGCAACAGAGAGGTCTCCCAAGTGCTCATTTGCATTACCTATGAGTACAATTCAAAGAAGGATATGGCTCTGGATTTCAGTAAGCCATAAAAGTTCTACACTTGTTATACAGTGCCAATGGGTTCCTATTGCATCAAGCAACACAGCCCTTCTCCAAAGTACTTGGAAGGTTCTGGCAACACCCACTCCACCTTCAGTAATCAGGTCCTCAAACCAAAGCTTTCCAAATTTTTTTTTTCCCATGATGGTTTTTAAAACCATGGCTTGAGACTGAGCTATTTCCCTGCTGGTCTACTTGACTGAACTGCTGCTGCCTGCCTTGAACTTGGTTTGCATCAAAGCAGAGCAAATGCATCCAAGGTGGAGAAACACAGGATGAGGAGCAAGAGATGTGCCTGAGCTAACATGACTGTCTTGGGAAATTGATGTACAAGGAAGACATTTTTTCCCTGTGCAATGGAAGCGTTTTCTGCCAGGACAGATGCAATAGGGTTTCAGTCTGCATCCCACTCTCTGTAAATTATCAGTGATGCAATTTGCTTCTGTGCTTTGCCCTGAAAAGTTGAATCTTGAAGATTACTGTTCTCACTGGGTTTTTTCTCAGTCATTTAGGCTGAAAGTTCCATTGTTCTCACATGAATAAGGCAGGGAATTTATGCTGCCTGGGACAAATGTGCCTGGTTTGACCCAGGAATACAGTCTCATCTTTGTTTTCTTAATGGTTAACACTTCAAATACATCACCTGAAGAACTGGCAAGGACCTCCAGACCTTGAGTGCTTCAAAATAAAAATAATGATGACTTGAGTATCTCTTGTCATAAAACAAGACTATCGACCCATTTGAAGTTTCTAGTTGTTTGCCTGTTCTGCACAGATGTGCTACAGGTCCATAATCCTCATGTTTTTCCTAAAAGATCCCATAACCTGATCAGCTGGACTGAACAAAGTTTGGAAGGTCACACAAGCCACTGCCGTGCAAAAAGCACTGAGCCAATGAAGACTGTTCTCATCAAACTGCCAGACTTTTTGGCATTTCAATCAGCTTTGGATAGTATTTGTAGCTAGGCCATCTCAAAGTGTGATAAGTTTGCTCAGTATAGCTTTAATTTTTCACTTGCTGCTGTGTTTACATTAACCTACTTCATGCCCAGGATACCTGGAAAGCAGCAGGGGATCCAGAACAACTGCAGGCTCTGGATCAGAGCAGTTCAGACAGAGGATCTCCTTTTTTTCTCCACACACAGTAATTACTTGACAAACAAATGAAACAATTATAGTGATAAAAATTCCCCAAAATACGTGACATTCAAATCAAAATACTCTTTGTCTCTGAAAGAATCATACCTGTAAATAGGTATATTTTCCTGAAAGTTCTAGGAAAGAATCATGCCTGTTATCAAATTATTACTGTTTAGAAGTAGAAGAAATAAAATGTAATGGTTATTTTTTAAAGGATTTGGAAAATAAAACATTGACATTAAAAATAACTCAGGAAGCCAGCAACAGACTAGGTTTCTGACACCACAAAGATATGGCACAAAAAAACAGGAACAGTACACATATAACACACTTCACTATTCTGTCCTGTTGCCTTCTTTACTTCATACTGTAGCTATCCATGCCACTAAGGGCAAGGCTAACAGTTCACCTTGCTGTGCCACATCTATGCTCTTGTAGGTGCTCCAGAGAACACACTGATGGAGCGATAAGGACATGTCTAAATTGTGGAAATACACTTTTGTCACACAGGCTAACTAAGCCAGCTAATTATCAGTCTAAAAGCTACAAAGAAAGGCAAATTGGATTTCAACTGCTGTTAGCTGGTGGATTTCAACCTTAGACTCCTCTGCAGAATCTAACATGTGTTATCTGAAACTGAACACCATGTTAGCTTTACATGCTATTTTAACCCATCACCTTTTCACACAAATACTTCTGACAAAATAGACATAATTCGGCACACTGTAAATTCTAGATACTCTGTAAATGAAAGAAAAGTGCTGTTAAAGGGCTGTTCATCTCATAGGGAGTTTTCCTACACATAAGCAAGAAATATGTAAAGACTTATCTTCTGAAAGATGAGGAGAAGAACTCCAGTTTAGCTGAGTCAGGCAGCCCAGAGCAACCTGCCAGCCCCCACAGACTCTAGTAAACTCTGCTCAATTTCCTCTCTCCAGTTCCTCATGCAGTTCATTTTTTGCACTCCTGTGTAGCTCTCTTAGTCCCACCCAGAGAAAAACTGAAATGCTACCACAAGAGAATTGTACATCAGTCACTATATGAAACCAGGCAGAAGGGAGGGACAGAAAGGTGTCACCTGCAGGGTCCAAGTGGACAGTAAGCAGAATTTGAAATACTCTTTAAATTATTTTTATATATTTCTCATGTTCTTATCATACGGGTCTTAGGGGTTGTTTTAAGTAATATCAATTTTTCAACGTGTTGTTTCTGGAAAAGTGTTTTTACTCCTGCTCCTTATGAATCACTAACTCTCAGTTCCTGCAAAGCAGGCAGAGGGCAGGAATAGATGGCAAAACAAAGCAGATTAGTGATGGGGGAAAAACTAGCAAGGGCATGCAGTTTGAACAAAAATCGAGCATGACAAGACCCTTATTTCAATGAAATCAATGTTAGTGCATAAAGACAGTGTAAGTGTTGCTAGCCTCTATCTAAAATTCACATAAATTTATATTGACTCTATTCCACTTACAGGAAAATGCCTGAAAATGCTTCTACAGAATGGATGACAAGTATCGGTATCAGTTACCCACACAAACACAACTATTCCTTTACAGCATCTGAAAATTATTTTAATACTACAAGAGATGCAGATAAGTTCCAAAGAAGAAAACATGCAAGTCTGTTCATGTAAAATTTTTTTTAATGGAGAGTGGGTAACTTGGGGTGTGTAAGTGTGTTGTACCACTACAAAAGCAAATTTACGGACAGTTATCTGTTAGTCTATCTCACAGGGGTATTTTGGAGTGCTCAGATGCTGCTCTGATGTTTGTGACAGGTGCCTTGCGGGCCCAGAATAACTCACAGAGCATTGTAGTGAGCCTAAACAGATGTTGTAGATATATGGATTACACAAGGACCGCCTTACTGGGGCTAAAAGTGCTACGTGTATCTCTCTGTTCCAGGTAAAGTGTGCAAGCTGTGTGTGTGAAGCACTCACAGAGGAATTAATAGTAGAGATCATTAAAAGAGATAACAGGTTTTTGTAGTGACATGCCCCAGGGAAAAGCAATATATAATGATTTGCCATGTTTGAGAGGCCTGACAGAGGCTGCTAGCTATGTGGAAAAACATCATGAGTGCAGAAAGAGGACACATGTCCTGGATATGAGAGCTGATGTGTGGTACCTGTTGGGAGCCTATGCAGTTAGAGGTGAGTGTGCAAGTTTATTGTTACTCTGTCCCATTTCTCTGATGCTTCTTTGTTCAGTGAAAGACAGATACTTAGCAGTTAATTCAGAGCATGTAAAGCTCACAGCCCTTGTTGCAAAAACTTGATTAATGTGGGAAAATAGGAAAGAGAAACCTTTCCTAAGTGCCATTACCTTTAAGCAGTAATACCCCCTCCCTAAGCAAATGCAGTTTATCATGAAGAAGAATCCTTTTGCTGGTATGAATTATGGCACCTGAGAAAGCAGCTTAATTATCCCAGCAGAATACCTGCAAGCTGCTAGATAACATCAATAAGTTAGAAAGGGGCTGTAATTTAAAACCTATGCTGGAAGTAAAGAAATGCAAAAGGAAAACATGGAGACCAAGAGGTCTCAGAGCTGACCCCTGGAGAGCCTCAAGAGGTGACCACCTCTGTGGAAAGTGTGTGAAAGTCACACAGCTGTTATTCTTTTCAGTATCTCTGATAACAGGACTTAGCAATGCGATGCTCTAGGTATAAACAAGAGCACTGTTTGTAGTAAACATGCATATTTAACACTAATCTGCTAACTCAGATGTCTAACAAACCATATAGTCTTGCAGAGGGTGTCTGTTTCAAGCTACCAGCACAGACTCACTATGAGAGGTCAGACATAGCACCTCCCCCACCTTACAGAGAAATCACAGGCAAAAGGAGTTTCTTGCCTGAAACTCCTTATGATTTTGTGTACTGGGTAAAATGGGTAGAAATGAGATTTAGCCATCTAAGTTTTCCTTTAGAACCCCAGGTGTGGTTACTCCTGGGCAAGAAGAAGCAGAAAAATCACCCAGGAAACTTCTCTCCTGCTCTAAAAGTTCATCCATCAGTTTTAGAAGAGCAAGTGGGAGAGGAGGAGGAAGAGTGGGACCAAAAAACGGAGTATAAAGGAAGCCTCTGAATATTAACTGGAAAGTCCTCAGGATGCGTTTGGGACAAATAATCCCTCAGATAACACCATTGTTTGCCACAATGATTTTTAAGTTTAAAAATATCGTTAATACTTCAAACAAACAAGACCAAACACCACAACAGAGCCTTTGGGAAGAATGCAGAAGTGCTCCCCATTTCTTATATGTATCACCAGACCACAGATGTAAGAAGTTGGATTTCCTGCTCCTTATTCTACTAAATGCACACATCAGTTTCCCTCAGACTGTTTTCAAACTCTGCATCATTTTCCTGGGGGCGACACTTTTCCTCCAGCTTTGCCCACAGCAGTTCCAGTTATGGCTAAGAGAAAAAGCACTGGCAACAGGCTGGCTTGTGCGCAGACTGCACTTAGCACACCACATTCACAGATTAGCAGATGGACAAACTGTCACGTAACAGAGGGCAACAAAAAAATGCTCAGATGCCTAATTGTGCAGGGCTGAGTAACATTGTGATATCCCTTTTTTTTTTTTTTTCCTTTTTCTTTTTTTTTTTTCCTTTTTTTTTTTTCTTTTTTTTTGGTAACTGTTGTATCCGACAGCCTCCAAAGCATGCGGTCAAAATTAGGCAAGCCTCCAAAGTACATCAGATCTGAAGGATGAGCCAAGTTCTGCACACCCATGAATAAAAAAAAACCCCAAAAATTAACGAACTAAAAAAACTGTAAGGAAGGAACTGACAGGCACACCCAGCGGTGTCCCAGGGATGGAGACCCTGCTGCCACCAGGGAACCCTGCCGGCAACCCTGCGGTCCCCCACAAGGGCAGGTCCACAGCCACGACGCCCCTACCTTGTCCCGCTTCAGCAGTTCCAAAATGTAGTCGAAGCAGTTGCTGTCCGCAGCCATCACTGTGGCCCCACACTCCATTGGTGTAAGAGAGATGCTGTCTCGCCTCCGATCCTCCCTCTCCCCCCCCGTCCCCTTCCACTCTCCGGAAGGATGCTCACGGGACAGAGGATGCCTGTGAAAACCTGACACACAGGTTGGGCGGGCTGACAGGGAAGGTCAGTGGCCGTCTTAAACTGGAGAAGTTGTACTCACTCGTGGTCTCTCCTAATCTGAGTGTTGCTGGATAAATCACTCTTGGTCTTTGCTGAGCCCATAACATGGGACTGTCCAGAGCAGCACCCAAGGTGGATTTTTTTTTTCCTTTCAAAGAAGCTTGAAGTTGGATGTATGCTGAGGTACAGCGTGACACATTTGTCTGCAGGCTCCATCTGGATTTCTTAAATTCTATGCTTTTGTTTAGGTTAAAAACAGTGTCTAAATATACCAGCAGAGAAGAGCACCTACTAATGTAGTGTACATAATTACATGTGTGATCTCACGTGTTTGCATTTGGCTGGTAGCCTGTCTGTGGAATAACTCAAAGAGGAAGAAAACTTCCTACAAAGTATTTTTCTGCATCCCAGGCCTGATGCTGTCACTTGAGATTGATACCACATGCCTGTATACAGCTGTGGCAGAACTGTTCCCAGCAACTCAAGTACCATGTGTTGCTAGAGGGAGGCAACCCTCAAGTGTGGAATATTCACACTAGTCAAGAGAGTCAGCTATGAGCAGAGGCACTGTACAACTCCACCCAGACACAGTGGACGAGGGGATGGACGTCTTACATGTGCCCTGTGCCTGTCTCCTTCCCCTGCTGATGCAGTTGATTGCTTCTGGTGCAGGCATCACAGGTCACTTCAGCCAACAGCTAACTCATTTCTTCATCTTCGGGTCTCAGACTGCTCCAAACCCAAAGGCCCCATCCACACCTGAGATCTGGGGAAGAGGGACAGGTGAATGGTCAGACCACTGCTCTCTTACCCAGTCTCTCCTGAACTGAGAAGTGGAAGGTGACAAGCCACCCTTATGCTGTAGCTATCAGGTAGCTCATGAAGCACATCACCCCTGTCTGTTGAAAACATACCAAAGGGTGTTTTATAACAGTATAAGGTATCCTCTCAGAGGATGTATTTCCTAAGCATACTGATACAGTAACGTTATCCCAGATTCTCTCTACAGGTTACTCTCTGAAACAATATACCATTTCTTCCTCAGGAAAGGACTCATGAATAGCTACCAGACTTTTCTGTTACTAGATACTGCACAATCATATATATCAGATGACTCATTAATCAAGTAGCTTGTTATTGGTATATAGACAAGCTTTCAGTGTCCCATGCATTGCTTTTGTGCAAACAGCCCAGAAATAAACAATGCACAGCATCATAGGGGACTATCAGCTATCATCACCCATGCAGCCTGGAGGTGTTCCTGGGTGACTTAGTCTAGGTGATCCTACTCTGGCAGGGGGGTTGGACTAGATGATCTTCTAGGTCCCTTCCAGCCCCTGACATTTTGTGATTCTGTGAGAGGTCCTCAGTACATAATTTAGGTCCATGAGAGATATTTTGCTTCTCTGATCTAATTCCAGCCCATCAAATTGCACTCATGTAGGAAATTTTCACTACTGTAATTTCTTTGGGCCAGTGTAGAGAGATGTCAGAGAGCAGGAGTAGCCAGGCTAGGCCAAGGGACTACCTGAAAGAGTGCTTCACTTCTCCCAAGCTGCTCAAGTCCAGTAGTCATCTGCAGGACACTTGTGCTGGTGGTGACCTCAGCAAAAGCAGAACTCCCACATCAAGGAAGGTTGTACTTCAGTATCAGTGTGAATCTCCAGACAGTTACCATCACCAAGCAGCAAATATACCTTTGACCTCGCTGCTTGGTAATGACTGACTGTAAGAAAAGCCAAGGAATTTGCCACCCTTTCTGCACAAGCAAGAAGACAACATCCAAGGGTTTACTCCACTGAAATCTTTCAGATGGAGGCACATCTTCCCCAGAATCTCACTGCAGCTTTGTTATGTCCATGTTAAACAACCTTCAACAACCTTTTCCCAAAGCCTGTGAGACAAGGGTCTTCCCTGATGGACATACTGTGCACCTGCTCTGGATCAGTGCTTTTGTTGTCTTGTGTTCTTTGGCAATGAATCACAACAGTATTTTGAACTATGTGCTCTGAATTTCTGGCTGCTGTCTCATGGTTGGCATTTTTTGTTTGTTTCTGGGTATTATTATTATTTTGGTTTTGTTCGTTAATTTTGTTGTTTTGTTTTGTTTCTTTTTCTTCACCAGCACAATTTTTTTTTTTCTTTCCTTTATGCTACACACTGTAGGTTATGGCCAACCTGAGCTGGAATTCAAGAACTTGGGACAGAAATGAGGATTCCAAAGTTCCTCTCCCTTCATGTCCTTGTATCCTACTTCCATAAACCGATCAACACACTAATCACAGCTAAATTGTCCTGTCTTCCAGATTAGTGGAGTGCTGAAGTTCTCATTAGAGTGCTCCATAAATATAAAGAGATATAAATGCAGCACATGTCATGAAGTCAGTTGGGGCAAGAATGAAAATGGGAGAAGATGGAAGAAGTGGATGGTTCTTTCATGCTCTTTTCTTGGATGGTTTGGTTTCAATGTTAACTCAGTTAGCAATCCAAGTTTGGGTGGCTGCCAATGATGGGCAAGCAGGAGGATGCCACAAACTACTTTTGCATTAATTTCACAGCTTCAGCAATGGCATCCTCCCAAGGAGCTGTTGAGTAATGTTGAGTAATCCTGGCCCCTGTATGAAAGTGCTCTCTGACATCAGCCCTGCACAAATGTTCTACTGAGTCCTGAAGGCTGGAATAGAGCCTTGTATGCAATGTTCAGTACCATTAACATGACCTGTCTCCATAGATCCACACCAGCTAGGAATTTGGGACTATTCTCTGCAGCAGATATTGATTCCCATAGCCATTCTGAGGGCTCCCGTTTATGTCCCCTTGTATGGAAGACAGATTGTTCTACACTTTGTCTTGAGTGGCTGAAGGCTGACAGGGGAATGTGCACTTGGAAGGCTGGAGACAGATGGAAAATCTCTGTGCTGCAGCTGGTGGCCCAGGAACTTTGACCCCTCTTGGTAACCAATCTGTGTGTTTTACACAGCCTTTACTGAGGTAGGCTCCTTTTGATTCTTCTCTCAAGTCAGTTCCTCTCCGTGGAACCAGTATGTCTGAAATTGAATGCAAAACTTTCACTGCCATGAAGTTATCAATCTCAGAGCATGTCATATTACGTTAAAATGAATCAGTAGCAGGATTTTACTTGCATTCTGCCACTTAAACTTGAAGCAGGTCTCCAAAAAGAGGAAGGACACCAAGCCAGATTATCAACTGATGTAAACTACTTTGTGTAATTTATACCAGTGGAAAAACTGGCCCTGTATTGCACTCCTGAAATGTCAAGCAACACAAGGGTCTGTCTTGGCACTTCAGTGCAGCAATTACAATATAAAGGAAAATTGTTTTTTCCTGACTTGTGAATTACGTTGATTCGCCCAGGACAGCAGTGACAGCTCTAGATTTTCTGGTTGATCTCCTCTCCATCTTGTTTCTACTTATGGAATAAGTCTGAGCAGTGAAGCCTGCTCAGATGCTCTTTATTTCTTCTACTCTAGGATGGTGAGGTATTTTTCCATTTCTATTATATAAGGGAATCCATTCAAGCACTCATCTTTGGCAGCTGTCTAGCACCCTGAGGAAGAGTCTCCTACCATTGTGCACCTATACACCATGCTTGAACTTGTTGGCCATCATTACCTGAGGAGATCTACCTAAAGTGTTTTAAACCAGTTGCAGGGGCAATATGGGAAGGACAATCATAAATAATTAAGTACAGAGGAGAGAAGGAGTGTTTCCATTTCATAGTATACAGGAGGAAATAGATCTACGTAGATGTACTTCCATCTCAGAGGACCCTCATGTTGCTGACAACTGCAATGCCAGAGCAGTAGAGATGCAAGAAATTTGATGTTAAAGGTGATGGAAAACTTCCCGTATTCAATATGAACGACTTCTGTGTTAAAAAAAAAAAAAAAAAAAAAGCACATTTGAACAAACGTTTGAAATAATGAAAAAACCCACCACTTAAATGTGTATCAAAGTGTGCATGGTCTGGTAAGAACTGTGACCTGCTTTTATTGTCTCAGCAGTGTTCAGAGTCCTGCATCCAGTTTGAGCAATACTAAAGAGAATTCATATAAATAGTTTATGAATTTTATATAAACTGCTTCCTTACACAGGGAGTGATGTAGATGGGAACTGTCACTGGCAGAAAAAAAAAAAATGGCATAAACCAGATGAGACCTCCTGATGGCTAGAAAGATTTTACATGCAGGACAAATCAGACAAAACTGCATTTCAAAGCTCGCAGTACCTGCATGAAGCCTCAAACCTCTCCCTGCAATAAACTCCATCCTCATTTAGGCACCACAGAAGGATTCCCCTGGCACCTCCTGGTCTAGGGAAGAAAAAAGGTTAAAACTCTCTGGCGTCTCTTGGTGAGTGGTCAGAGAACGGTCTGCTTCTGGATCTCTTCCACATTCATCTGAAGTCCCACCAAGGACACCTCAAAGCAGACAGACTCCTGCACCTTCTCCCTGACATCTGCTTTTATAAATCCCACTCAGGATTCAGATGTAGCCCGTGATTCTCTGGGATCCCCAGATGTCTCTGTGAAGCAGTTGACAATTTGCACCTTCACTTTCTGTTGGAGATTTTTTTTTTGCTTCCTAGACTTCCTTAGTGATCAAATCTTTACTCCCCATCACCACAGACCAAAACATGGTTTTATTTATTTTCATATATGTTGTTCTAATAGATACTGGTGAAACCTAAAAAGGTCACTAAACCCATAACACTAAATATGGCAAACAAACAGCGACAATCAACACAAGATACTGAGACAGTTCTGCTGCTGCTGTGTGGCTAAGTCAACAATAACCATTCCTAATGGACAGAAGAAAGAGTGTCATCCTTAGCCAGTGCCTCTTGTTTCCCTTACTTCTGGCTCTGGCAAAGGCAAATGTAATAGAAGTAAAAGGTGAATTTCAAATCCACAATATTTTGGAGATAGACTTTCTGTTCTACTCTGGTCATACATTTTTGACATCAGAGATAGCTAGTTCTAAGCTTTTTGACTTGCTCCATTTAAAGAACTCCGTCCAAATACAACACACACATTTATTCAGTAGTTGTAGGGTACAAACATACAAAATAAAGTACAGAGTAAAAAATGCATCTGTTCTATGTGATAAATTAACTTTATGTATGTTTTCCTCCTAGCCTGTCCCATGTGACATTACCACAAGATCACATGCCCCTGTGAAAAAAAACTCATTGAAGAAATATGGGTTAAGTACCCAGACTACTATTAATATTTGATGTATTGAGTATGTTATTAGATATTTATAAGAAATCAGCTAAAGTATGTAATGAGGCATACCATGAATATATAATGTAATTGCTATTTCTTCCTACCACCACAGTTAATCAAGTTTGACAATATAAAGAGAATTTGGGGTATCTAGAGTTTTAACAAACATTAACTGAGCAAAACACAGCAGGCTCGAGTCTGTTTATTTACTGATTCTATACATTTATTTAAAAAAAATATATGACTAATGAAGAAATCAGAGCCATTCAAATCAGGGAAAGATAAGGATAAGATGAGCACTGGAGACATCTGCATGTGGCTGTGGTGATGTATGTTTTAATGATTTTGTGTGCTTTGCAGAGGGGGCAGCTCTGTTACTGAGAAGATTCTGAAGAAGGTGGCATAGACACAAAAGCTTTTCAGATTCAGCTGGCATTCAGAAAGTATTAAACTCCTCTACAAAGCTTGTCCAATTTATGCCTTCTAGGTATAAATGCATCAGCTGGGCTCCTTCACTTTTCTTTCAGTTGTACTACACCAGGATTATGTTTAACTTTCCTTTTTCAAAATACCATGACCTGTGTTCCTGTAATGAAACTTTTCCCCTGCATTTACCCAGGGATCAATGCAGTCATTAATCCCCACTGAAAGTGGATTAAGCTCCTTGCCGAGTGGATTTGCAGAGTGAGGCTGGTGCAGACCCCACTGTGCTCTGTGTGATCCAGACCTGTGCTGACCCTCCTGGTGTCATATTGCACCAGAATGAAGTTGCCCTGAGCCTGCCCCTTTAACCAGGGTGTCCTCCAGGCTTCTGAGGCTCTCCAGATCCTTCACACCAATAGCCTGCTTTTAACACAGGCATCCATCTGGGATCAGCACTTGGGCAGATGTCGCATTGCTGGAGTAGCTTTCTGCAGCACTGCAGCACAGCAGTCCCAGCACAGGGACAGTTGGCCTGGGAAGGGGGGTGGGGAGCACCATGCCAACATCTGCATGTTGGCATATGTTCCTGCATCTCCCTCCCTCTCTGAAGGCTGACAGAGGTGCTGGTGACTCCTCCAAGAACCACCGGCATAAACTAAGCTGGCTTACACATATATGAAGGGATGCACAGCACAGAGCAAAAGGACGAAAGTGTAATTTAAAGGAATTTATGTGAAGTCAAAACAGAGCAAATCATTCCTTTTGCTATTAATAAAAAGCCAAGGGTGGAGCACAGTGACATTAGTTCTCCCTTGTCCCATTGTGCAGAGCATGGAGAGGATCCGGGGCAGCGACTTGTCCTGAATGTGGGGTGTATGCCAAAGCTAGCCAGCACTGGTGTTAAAAACACAAAATGATGGTTCTGGCTGGTACCCTGCATGTTTTGCAGTGCAGGACAAGCTGAGCACCACAAGGCACAGTGCCAGCTGCAGCATGTAGCACAGAGAAGCCACAGCCCCAAGTGCTTGCCTGTTGCTTTGGAAGATGTTCCTGTCCCATGCAACACTGCATTGCAGAGTGTACTATTACAAACCTTGCTGCATCAACTTGGTCACTTTAAATTTGGCCACTGCCATCAAGGTCAACAAGAAGAGGTCTTATAGGTATGTCACTGATTAGAAATGAAAATAAGGAAAAATATGTTTACTCCAGAAGTAAGCAGGATACCTAGTTGCCCAGGATATGAAGAAGGCTGAGGTCAACAACTTTTTTGCCTTGGTCTGGCAGGGAGTACTGACTAGCATTAATAATTCTGGACTGGATCAAGGGTATGGGCCCCCCTAATAAATTTACAGTTTCTTGAGTTACGTGGTTCAGCTGCCATGGAAGCAATGTTTATAGCACAGATAATTTGTTGGAAGAGCCAACAAGGAGAGGAGTGATGCTGGACCTTGTACTGACCAACAAAGAGGGTCTGGTAGAGGATGTG
>JAOEGS010010911.1:5195-26154 GCA_025447755.1 Corythornis vintsioides
AGCTGGGGGGATGCTGATCTGGGAAGATGCTGATCTGGGAGGGTGCTGAGCTGAGCTGGGGGGATGCTGATCTGGGAAGATGCTGATCTGGGAGGGTGCTGAGCTGAGCTGGGGGGATGCTGATCTGGGAGGGTGCTGAGGTGAGCTGGGGGGATGCTGAGCTAGGAAGATGCTGAGCTGAGGTGGGGGATGCTGAGCTGGGGGGTGCTGAGCCACCCGTGACTTGTGCCAAACCCTCACCCGGGAAGTTGTGGAAAGTGAAAGGTTTAAAATGGAGGGGGCTGGAGGCTGCTCTGGGCAGTGATGCTGCTGCCAGCAGGACGAGGGTCTCCCTGGGATGGGGAGCACCGTGGCAAAGGATAAAGGGTCGTGGAAAGGGGGTGAGGGGGTGGGCAGTGAGGAGCAGGCAGTGATAACCACGGGTTGATAACGTGGAGGAGGAAAGCCAGGCTAGTGGGAGCTAGTGGGCAGCAGGAGGGGGGTTGTGGGTTTTGTTTGTTTGGTTGGTTTTGTTTTTAATCACAAAAAAGCAGATGCAAGGGGAGCGTTGGGTTTCGTTTCTTTGTCTGGCTCCCTCAAAACGGGTTCAAGGAAAGGAGGTCGGGGGTGATTCCGAGCAGGGAGACTCAGCAGATCTCTCCAAGGTGAGCAGGGTAGCCAAGGGAAGGCATTCGGAGGCTGTAATCACGTGTAGGCAGAGAAGAGATTTCTGTTTATTTGATTTTTTTTATTTTTTTTTTTATCCTTACAACCCTGGCTAAACGCCAGGTGGCAGGACAGGTATGAAAATCCTGACGACTTTGGGGCAAATAAATCCCAATCTGGGAGTTCCAGAGGTGTCAGCAAATTGTCTCCCTGCCTTTGCTCCTGCTTGTGCCAGTGTTTTGGGGCTTAGTGCCCTGAACAGCCTCTTGGGTACCCCCATCTCACCCTGCAGGTGGCAGGTACAAGGAAGCAGGTGCTGGGTAGACTGATGGGTGCCTGCCCCCCTCCCTCTCCAGAGCCCTGTCAGCTCAGTCCTCCCTTTCCTAGGTGCTGGATTCCATGAAAAACCTCCAGGAATTTAGTTATTTGGGGGTTCTGCTGTTGTGGTCACAGAGGAGTGGGGCTGGGGAAGGAGGAGTGGGGCTGGGGAAGCACAGTTTAGCCAGCCTTAAAAAAAAAAAAAAAAAAAATCAATTTTCCTTTCTCACCATTTCCATTTCTTCCCATAGAGTGGAAGAAGAGCCAGGGAATAATTCCCACTCCAGAATAAATGACCTGCTTTGCTGAAATTGCAGCCCTGGCACCTCGGGGGGGCTATAGAGATGTGATGAAACCCCTGTGCCTCCTGCTGCTGGGGAGGGCGTGGGCTGCAGGTCCCCACCCTGGGCAGCAGTAACTTCACCCCCGTGATGAAGCTCTGAGGTGGGGGGCACGTTGGGGTGGCAGAGCCCGATTGGCATCAGTTGTCCTGCCTGAAACCACTAATGAGCTTAAGAGCTCTTCTGGCTAACAAAAAAGAAATTAAATCCTTCCTTCCACAGGAAAATGTTGTGTGCTTAGCCCACTGCTTCCCCCCAGGAACAATGGGGTAACACTGACCCTGCCCGAGATGCCACCTCCAAGCTCATTATGCAATAATTAGCTGATCCTTAACCTTTCCTCAGAGCTCCGGGGGCACTGGGGGAGGTTTATTCCGTACCCATAATGGGACGTACCCCAGGACTCAGCCTGGAATTGCAGGCTTTGCCAAACTCCATCTGGCCACGGAGGGAAGTCAGTCCCATCCCAGCTTGCCTGTGTTGCCAAGGAGACGGGGATGGCAGCGGTGAGATGGACCACGGAGGGGCAGGGAAGCCAGAGCAACAGCAGCATTCCCACTTTTTGGTACTCAGAGGTGATTAAAGCCCAGCTGGGTGTAATAACACTGTGCAGAGCAGTGTCTGGAGTGCTCGAAGGTCGGACTTGGAGGAGTCTCTGCTGTGTAAATGAAACACTTAATTTTTTTATTTTTTTTTTTTAAGGGAAAAATAGTAGCTTCGGGTGCTGCCTCTGAGGTCTCGTTCCCACTCTTTGAGCTTTAGTTTCCCATATAGATTCTGGTTCAGCGTGGTCCTAATTTTCCTTTCTAGCAGGCAGGAAAACTCGTGCAGCAGTAAAAAAACCTGTACAGCCCCTGAGCTCAACAAAGCCAGCTGGAAATGCTGTCTCTACCTGAAGGAGTATGTATATTTATACCTCTCCCCAAAAAAGAAAGTAAATTGCAGGTGTTTGGGTAAATCAAAGATGTGACCTGTTCATGTTAAGAGAGCTGTACCCATGGAGGCTGTGAGCTGGGCAGAGCAGGCTGGAAACTCAACAGGCAGGTTTCTTCTGCTCAGAAGAAACCAGGGTTGGTTTTTTTCCCCCTATTTATAGAGGAAATAATCTATTAATTGAGAGTTTAAACTCTGCAGAAGGTGGAATTGTAAGTCTGCCTTGCTTTCTGAAGAGGAATGTGTCTCTGCCTGTTAATGCAGCCATTAAATAAAGTGTTTACCTTGGTTATTGAAATGAGGAGTGAGGCTCTCTCACTTTGGAACTCTAAACCAGGGTATGATCTGTCATTTTAGTTTAAAATATGCTGCTGGCAGGCTGGGGCTTGATGTGCTCCCCTGTGACAAATAGCTGCAGCAGGAGCTGAGGTCCCCCTGTCTGGGGATGCTCCACGTGGCTCTGCGGTGCTCCTGTGCCTCTGACTGCAACTCCAGGCACAAACACCCCAGCTCAAGCTCTCTGCAGCTGTTGTCCAGCATCAGACCCTCTTCAGATCCCATCTGCAGAGATTTGTGCTGCCAGCAGCAGGACCAGCTGCAGGGAGGTGGGCACCCGGGCACGGAGCCGTCCTTGGGGCCGAGGATGGAGTGTGTGGGGGGTGCTTTGCCACATGCACCTCCTTATCAGCTGTTTACCCTTCCTCTGCTGGGCACGGCATGGGAAAGCAGGGCTTGCTGCAGCTTTCTTGGAGCTTCCAGCAGCTGCTGGAAACTTTGTACCAGCTCTTCTGCCAGTCCCCCAGTAGCTGCGAGCGTTGGCTGCGCTTCAGCTGGCAGCCCTGGCTGCAGACACCCCTCTCCTGGTGCCAGGTGGGTGCACGCTGGTGCCCAGCCTCCTGGAGTCTGGGGTTCTGAACTCTGCTGCTCTTACCCTGCTGCTCTCGTGCTGCTGGTTTGGAGGTGTGAGAGTGTTTTTCTCTTCCCTGTGTTGAGCATCTTTGTGTCCTCGGATCCTGGCAGTGGCAGGTAATGATGAGGATTCTTTTTCTTTCTCTGCTTGTCAGTGCTACTTCTGCCTCCAAAGTTGTGCTCTTCCCTGTTTAGTCTGAAGAAGAGGAGGCTCAGGGGGGACCTTATTGCTCTCTACAGCTACCTGAAGGGAGGGTGTAGGGAGGTGGGGGTCGACCTCTTCTCCCAAGTTAAAAATGCCAGGACGAGGGGCAATGGCCTCAAGTTGCACCAAGGGAAATTTAGGTTGGATATCAGGAAAAATTTCTTTACAGAGAGGGTGGTTGGGCATTGGAATGGGCTGCCCAGGGAGGTGGTGGAGTCCCCATCCCTGGAAGTGTTTAAGAACTGTGTGGCTGTGGTGCTGGGGGCCATGGTTTAGAGACCCTGGCAGTGCAGGGTGAACGGTTGCACTTGATGATTTTAAAGGTCTCTTCCAACCAAATGATTCTATGAAATCTCTTCTCCTTGAGCTGAAGGAAGCACAGGGGGGGTGTCTTCCAAGTATCAGAGCACTCAGAACAACCTGCACAGCACTTACAGGACTCTTGTCCCCAGTTCTCAACACACTTGGATGTTTTGAAGCCACAGCCTGGCTTCAGGGGACCTTCCCGAGGTCCATCTGGAGGCTCCCATGGCATTTCCACAGGCTGAGGTGTTTAAAAGTTTTGTGGCTTGTGGGAGGCAGTTCTGATTGCACTCTTTTTCCAGAGAGCTGCTGGTTTATCCTCTGGTGTTCACACTGGTGCCCTGCACTGGTGTTACTGGAGTAACTGTGGGTGAGATGTGCGCCAGGGCTGGATGAAACTGGTGAAATCTCAAAGCAAATTGCAGCCCTTGGTGCCAAGTTTATCTGCACAGAAGATGCCTGTGCCCTGCATGAGCTGAACTGCTGCCAGGGGTTCTCTTGTCACACGTGGTGCGTGGTTGGCACAGACACCCCAGTGCTGGTGCTGGTTGGGTGAACCAGCCCCAGTTTGCCTGAGCTGGCAGTGCTGGGTGGCAGTGGGAGCCAGGGAGGTGGCATCAGGGAACAAGCAGGGGGTGAACTGTACCAAAGCATTGCTGGCAGATCTTCCCCTAACCCTTTTTTAACCTCGGCTTCTTTAGACAGCCTCCTGTTTTTTCTAGCCCAGCAGGAAGGAGAGATGTAGGAATAGACATCTTCTGAGTCTTCCTAATTGCAGTTGTAAGTCCTTCCCTCCTCCTCTCAGCCCCTGGGGAATGCTGTGTCACCATCTCCTTACATGTTAGGAACTTTTTTCTCCGCCCTCTTGGTTTTTTTTAATTGCATGACATAAGCCCCTACGCCCTCTCCTTGCTGGTCACCTCCAAGTCCTTCCCCTCCCTGCTCCATCCTGGCCCAGCACTCTGCACAGCACGGGGGGGCATGGGGCAGCTGGAGCCTGGCATGTCTGACAGGCAGCTACTCCAGGATGCTGCTGATTTGTCTCACCACGGTGGGTTCTTGTTGCCTCTTCCAGCTTGTGCTCCTCGGGGAAACCTCAGCTGCTCTCTGTGGAGAGCCACCTTGCTGCCTGCTGCCTGCTTTGCCTCGCTGGGACTGCTGATTGTCCAGCATGCTGTTCCAGAGCAGGAACAGATCCAGGTTGGTCATAATCACCTGCTGCCACCCCCCTGCTCCATCCAGGGGCACCCAGAGCAGGTCCCAGCAGTGCAGTGTCCAGGGGGGTTGGGATCTCTCCAGAGCAGGAGACTCCACAACCTCTCTGGGCAGCCTGGGACAGGATCTGACACCCTCACAGCAGAGTGTTTCCTCATACTGAGATGGATTCCTGTCGGGTGTGTCAGTTATGCCTTTGTCCCTCCTAGTAGGCTCTTTAAATTACTTTTTAATGCTTCACTGGTCCATAAAGTCATAAGTGAACCCATAGCTTGTCTTCTGACGGACTTTCCAAGTATTACCTGCAGGTGAATCATTGAATCCCAGACTGGTTTGGGTGGGAAGGGACCTTTCAAGGTTATCTGGTCCAACTCCCCCGCAGGGAGCAGGGCCATCTGCACCCAACCTCCCCTGGGATGGTGCCAGGGATGGGGCAGCCACCACCTCTCTGGGCAGCCTGGGCCAGGCTCTGCCACCCTCAGCATCACAGATTGCTCCCTCGACTTGCAATTGAAATCCTGTGTGACAAGTATGGAACAGTCTCAGACCTGCCCCGAGAACCTGCTGTGTTGTTTTGTCACTGGGTGGTTAGGTTTGGGGAAAGAAAGGCCACGTTCAGGTCTGCAGTGGTCTTCTGTGGGCCATCCACCCCTTGCTGCCTGCCAGAGAGCAGTGTGACAATAACTGAGGTGCTAAACCCAGTGCTGTGCTCCTCCAGCAGAGCCCTGGACGTGCTGGTGGCAGCAACGAGGCAGGTTCAGTAGATGATGCACAAATATTTCTCCTTGTAGACAACTGCCACAAGCAGGGTCTGCTGGGACTAACTTAATCATTGTTCTTATTGATCCTGTTTTTTAAAGTCTGGGTTTTTTTCCCCTTTACAGCTGCACAAGATGTGACAAAAATCAGAGTAGTTCTCTGGTGTGATGTGGTTTAAATGTCTCCCCTCATGGAAAACATCGTGCCCAGTGCTTTGAAAGCTCAGCATGGTTAATCACTCCCTTTCTGAATGGCCAAATGGTGTCACGCATGTGTAGGTAGATAAATGCAAGTTAATGAGTGGATATAAAACAAATCACTCCCAGCACAGGACTGCCAGTGCTGTCCAGTCCATTTAAAGGTGCTCTCTGTTGCTGTGACTGATCAAACCCAGGGCACAGGGAAGTGTGTGTGTTGAAATACACCTCTAATGGTACAGATAAAGGAGACAAGAGCTGGGTCAGCTCCTAATGCAGCTCCATGGGCTCTCCTGGAAGTGCTGTTCCAGTGACTGGGCTTGCAGGTGTGGAAAGCAGCTGAACTGCCCACGTTTGGATTGTGGTTTCTGTTGCTTCAGTACCACCAAACAGCTCTTGTGTGGAGACCTGACTGTTACCATCAGCTTTCTGATGGCAGCATTGTGCCAGTGGCTGGTCACTGCAGGTGCTCTTGTGGCTCTAAATGCTCCCTTAGGTCTGGGTGCTCTCTCTTAGGTTTGGATGCTCTCATTGCTCTAGATGCTCTCTTAGGTCTGGGTGCTCTCTCTTGGCTCTGGGTGCTCTCTTAGGTCTGGGTGCTCTTGTGGCTCTGCTTCCCTTACATGGTCCAAACCCAGTATGGGCAGAGGACAGGGACTCCTCTGCATGTGGGGCTCAGTGTGGCCAGTGCTCCACACTCCCCACCTGGGCTTAGAGTCACAGAATGTTTAGGGCTGGAAGGGACCTCCAAAGGTCAGTTAGTCCCCAGCCCAAACCTCACCCCTGATAACACTGAACGGGGTCCATGCTGGGCACTTAAAAGCTTGAAGTGCTAATTGCTTAGTAATGAAAAGTGTAATTGTCAGGCCATTAACTAAGCACTTAGTGGCTGGTGGAGCTCAGGCTGGGCTGATGGAGATATCAGTAACTTTGGGTTCCAGGCTGAAATCTCTTGTTTCCCATCCAACTGCACCTTGGGACTTGCCACGTGCTCCACGTTGGCACCCCGAGTCTAAAACCATCTTCCACCTTCTGCTGGCTGCCTTATCAGGGTGTGAGCTCCATGTGCTAATCCCTTAATGGAGAATCAATTAATAAGCTGCTCTTCAAAAAACAAACAACAATCCCCCCCTTGTCCAGCTCCAGGTGCCCAGGTGGGTGTTTGACACTGCCTTGGTTCTCCTTGGAGGAACCAGAAGGTGTTGAGTTGTGCTACTTCTTTATTTTTTTTTCTGACTGAGCTACTATATTAAACCAGTTGAGTTGTGAAATTTTAGGAGGAATTTTTCTGCTTACCTAGTGCTGCTCTGTAAATAAATACCATGGCCCTACATTAAAGAGGGAGGGAAGGGTTTACAGCAGGTGCAGCTGGGCTTGGCACGTTTAACTTGGCCATGACTGTGCTGCTGGAAGATGCTGAGATGCTGAATCCAGTGTGGACACCTGGTAATTTGTAGGTACTGGGATGATAATGGGTGTCCTGTAATTTTACTCTTCTCTGCTGGGAACTCCCACGTTTCCAGACCTGTAATTCTGCCCAGTATCTTCAGCTTCAGCCACCATCCCCTGCATCCTCAGCTGGGGCAGTGTGTGGAGGGTGCTGGTGCTGCAAGGGGTGGTAGGAAAATGAGAATAAAAGACATAGGCATTGCAAAAGCAAAACAGAATTTCTGCTGCACTTTGAATGTAAAGAGAACAAAACTTGTGCTGGAGGACATTTGAAATGCCCAAAGAGGTGTTCTGCTTTATGGACAACTTGCTTTGCATGAACCAAACTGAGGTTGAAGTAACATGATGCTGGTTTTAAAATTGCACAGGAACAGCAGGTATTTCCAAATGACAGGCAGTGCTGACTTAAGCATTTATTCTGGAGTTGAAAATACATCCCCATTACACTTTTAGCCTGAAGAGAGTGTTCTGGTCAATGTATTTCAGCTGGGGATGAGTCAGAACACAGGAATCCTCGAAAATACTACATGAACTTGTTATTTTGACAAAGCCTTTTTTTTTTTTTTTTTTTTTTACTTGCCTGCCTGGGTTTAAGGCTTTTGTAAACTGAAGTCAACATGAGTGTCTGTTAAACTTTAAAATCCAGCCTGTCTCTCAGAGATGATGACTGATGGGGTCAGTACCTGGAGCTGCAACGCCAAGGATACAGACCTTGAGCTGGGACACTCAGGGATGCTCTGAGGTGAGGAAAAGATTATTTAAAGGGAAAAATAAATCCCAATGTTCTTGAAGTTGCATTTTGGGTCAGATTTTCAGATGGCTAATTGAATGGTACATTGAAGGAATGCTTTGCCCTTCCCTGAATTTATGGTGTTGGGTTTTTTTTCTCCCCTAAAGCAATTTCTGAACTTATTGAGTTGTTGTCAATACTTGTTGTCTTTGGATCTCATGGGTGCTGTGCTTGACAGCTTCCAGTTGAAAGAGTTGAGGGTGAATGGAGACCTTTGTGGAGGGAGATCTGGAGAGAGGAGAAGACAAGTCCAGAGGTAGGGTGGCAGTGACAGCTTCACGAGGCAGAGAGGAGCTGGCAGGATGCACCTGCCCTTGGTATTCCCCAAGGCAGCAGAGTTCTGCAGCTGCACGTGTAGTCCATGAAATCCCAGCCCATCTTGAATTATTGAGGCTGAGCAGCTTGGAGGAAGTTCCTCAAGCAGTTGTGGAAGAGTGTGATTATAATATACAGAAGAGCTTTCCTATTTACTGTAGAAAAAAAAAAGAAATAAATTCTTGCACCTTGTTCTCCAAAATAAAATCTTGGAAATAAATTGTTATTCCGTGTAGCCAGGAAGGGTGCCAGAGCTATCTGAGCAAAGTGACATATGATTGATACTCTACCAGACTCAGCCTTCTGCCGGGGAGGAATTCAGTTTGCATTTTGCATATACAGAAAATCAGATGAGCAGAGCAGGGCTTGGGGTTTCTTTTTTTTTGTTTTTCTTTTTTTTTTTTTTTTTTTAAATTAAAATAAAACCTTGATTAACTTGATTGGCAAAGCTTGTGCTCCTTCTAAAAACACGGCTGTCAGAGCTGTCCCAAAAATATTTCTGACTTGGTTTTTCAAACTACTTGCAGGCATCTTGCAGGGCGTTGTTGGCGTAGCTGGCACGTCAGCAGCTTGCTGCAGAATCTATTTAAAGTCCTAATAGGCACTGCTTTGTAAACGTGAGCTGCTCGGTGCCTGCAGCACTGGTTGCTGCTGGTGTCCACTGGGATGCTTCTGAACTGTTCCTCCTCAGGTGGTCCTGCCTGGGCCCCTCCCAGCCTTCCCCAGCCTCCTCTGGCCTGATCTCCATCTCTGCCTGTCTGCATTAGAAGGAATCCTGACAGGCTGATTCACTGGGGAGTGATGCGGCAAAGGGCAAGTGTCAGGGCATCTCACAAGCCTGAGCTCTCTCCTTCCATCTGGAGACAGATCCAGCCTGATCTCCACCCCAACCTCCTTCTGCACCTCACTCAGGGGGTTTCCTTGCTGCAGCAGCCAGGTGGGGTTTGCTTCTCCACGGGTCTCTCTCTACTGAGCTTGTGTTTGGAGGTGAGAAGCTGACCTTGGGCTCAGCACTGTGGATAATCAGTGTTTCCCTGGCAGAGGGGTGCTTTCTGCTCAGGGAGGGAGTTGCCTTTCTGCCTGCACTTGTTTGCTGCTGTCTTCAAGGACGTGGTCACAAGTTGTTTTTCCCCCAGAGCCCCTGGAGCACAGGATAACACCCAAAGGCTGCTGGATCCAGATTCTGGAGTGGCTGTGGGTTCCTGCTGCTGGATCTCCAGAGAACAAGTTGAGAAGCTGTTGTCTCTGTCAGGCAAGGCTCAACTCAGCAGCAAAAGGAGCAGAACCTTCTGCACAAGTGCAGGACTGTGCTACTTGATGGTCAGGTCAGCAGCAGAAAGCTCATGACAGCTCCTGGGGGTGGAAATCTGCAGTTCTTCTAGGCCATAGGAAGTGGGTTTTGCAAATGTTGGTCATGGCTGCACGAAGAGGTGCTCGGTGAAGGTGCTGCATCCAGGAGCTTTGGGTTTATTTGAATGTGAGATATGTAAACAGGCTGGCTATGGAGCTTGAGCTGGGTTTGGTGACTGATGTTCGAGTTGCTGAGCTCCCATCTTACTTCCCATGCTGCTTTTTTTTACTGATAGCAATTGCTGAATATTCAGCCTAAGTGGCAGCTCTAACAGTTGTTTGACCCCTGAGCATCAGGGATGTGGAGGGGAGAGCTGGGGCCTCTCTGAACAGGAGCATGCTCTCTGCAGGAGGAGATTGGAGAGAGGGAGATCAGAGCCTGGGATTCAGGGACAGCCATCCACCCGCCCTGGGCTCTGCCCTGCTCCGGGTGCTGAGAAGTCTCCTGTTTGTTGGGCTCTCAAGTGCCAAGGTCAGATTTGGGCAGTGCAGCAGGGAATCCTTTTTTCTCTTATCTATATCTTTTTTTTCCTTTCTGTTTTTAATTCCTTGTGCACTCTGAGAACTGTCAGAGAAATTTAATCTCAGCTTCTCTTTGGAGCAGAGCCAGCAGCCAAGATCCCAGAGCAGATCATTGAGGGTAGGACAGGTCTTGGTGAGGATGGGCTGGGGAACCTCTTTGTCTCCTGTTGGCACCAGAGGTCAGCCTCGTGGGCAGGGCCTGTGCTCTCCTCACCGTGGCTCTCCAGCCGGTCCAGAGCCTTTGTTTTTAAACACAGGGTTATAATTGCACTGTAATTTATCCCAGCCACACGTGTTCTGCAACACTCCCAGCCTCTGGAGCAGAGGCTTTTGCAAGGCAGCTGTAGCTGTGGGTGTCGGAGCGGGGAAGGGAGCGGCGCCTGGTGCTGCACAGCCCTGCAGGTGGCTCACGGTGCCAGAGTCACCCCACGGCCCTTCTTAGCATCTCTGGAGTGCCTGTGTCCCAGCACAGGATTGACACGGTTTTTAGGAGGTCAGGGCTATGTTGAGGTGAGAGAGAGAGAGAGAGAGAGAAAAAAACCAGCTTTTTCTGCAGTGTGGTGAGCTCTGTTTAAACAGTTTTCTCTGGAGTGAGAGAATGATGGAGCTTTCAGTGGCCCTCCGGAGAAAAATCAGGGCTGGACCCTGGGAAGACAAATCACAGCCTGCAACGTTCACAGCTCTTCTAAATGTTTGGGTTTGAAACGATGCTTCCTCTCGTGGGACTGGCACAGCCTCTGGGTAATTCAGCCCGGGATACCCGACGCTGCTGCGATTCATCCGGATTTCCGAGAGCCCCTGGGACGCCTCCTTCGTGCAGCTGTAAAAGCAGCAGGGGGAGAGGAACCAATCCTCCAGGTACTCACAGTTGCAGGGCTGTTGTCACAGCACAAGCTGCACCGATTTAAATGGGTATCACTTCCTCAAGCTGGGGCTGAACGTGGACAAAACGCTGCCGCGCTCGGAGGAAGAGCAGCGTTGTGGTGACTCGCTGGGTGTTACTGGAGAGCCAAATGGATCAGGAGTTTAAAAGCTTTCAGTTTCTCAGCTGTTGGCAGAGGAGCTCACCTCCGGAGCAAAGCTTTGGGGAGGAAATGGTGCTTGAACGGGTAGTCCCAGACTAGTTTCTTCTAATTTCACTTGCAATCAAGTGATGGAGAGGGAGAGACAGATGCTGCAGCTGCGTGATTACAGCAAATGCAGCTGTTACACACTCACTTATTTTCCTGCTAATGAGGCATCAACTCTCTTCTGATTTTGCTGTTTGGGTAGTGCTTTTCTTCCAGCAGAAAATTGGACCGGTGTCGGGGTTTGTTTGAAAGTTTTCCTTTATCCTGATCTGGTTTGGGTTCAACAGCTTGTCAAGAGACTTTTTCAGTGTGAGGAGGGAGGAAACGATCCCAGCTGCTGTGGAACACTCAGCGGGCTCTGGATGCAGCAGGTCAGCCCAAGCTGCTTCCCTGGACCCCGTTTCATTGCTGGTAGAGTTACACCTAAGGTTCTTCTCACCACTAATCCAGTTTTCCTCAGCTGTGAGCAGTAAAAGGGTGGTTCTGGTTAAGGTATTTTCACTTTCAGTTCTTTGGATTATCTTGTGATTTCTCGGAGCACAGTTGGTTTTCCTGGTTTGATTTTTTTTTTGCTCTGTGAAGCAATACAAAGGTGGAAAGAGGATGGAGAGGCTTGACACTCTGAATACAATGCTGTAAATAAACTCAACGTGACTGATTTTTGAGGCAGGATGCACTCGGCTGTCAGATGGTTTAGTTTGGAGCAGCATCCCTTCTATGGGGGAAGAAAAGAAAAGGTATTGCTGGGTCACAGGTAAGTCTGAGTCTCAGCTGTCCTCTGCTTTCTGCCAAGCAGGGGATGAGAGTGTGGATGTGGGGGGTGGACTGGGTGATCCGAGAGGGCCCTGCCAGCTTCTGGGACTCTGTAGGCACAGAGACTTGTCATCATATCACCCTCAGCTCCATGGAAGGGTGGGAGAGTTTCTCTGAAAGAGGAACACATCTAAAACATTGCAGTGGGATTCTGCAGGCTCTAGAGCCAACCATCAGTGTCTTTTTGTCCCCATGGGTTGTAATGGTTTGTAATAAATTCTCACTGGGTGCAGCTCTGGAATAACTGCTCATTACAGATGCTGAACGTGGTTGTTCCCACCTCCACCAGAGTGTTATGGCAGAAAAAGGACCTGTGAGGATAAACAAGGCTCCAGCTATAAACCACTCTGCAGGTCACACCAGTTTTTCTGTACCTCTGAGAACCCCGGGGAAGTTTCCTGTCTAGAAACTGAACCTTTTTAACCACACTTTGTAACTTACCCACTCAAAATTGGTTTATTTCTACCAACAGTAAGGAGCCAGCTCAGAGCAAATGGGATTCAGTCCTGGGTTTGAAGACAAGCAGAATTCACCTGACTTTGGACTTCGGGTTTTTGGTGGGGTGTGGATCCAGAATGACCTCTCTGTTTCCAAACTGAGGAAGCCATGGAAAGTCCTGGCTGGTTTTTTTTTTTATTATTTTTATTTTTATTTTTTTTTGTGTGTGTGTGTAGCCAAATAATCTGTGGTGGAAACTTCTGAGATAGTTCATTTGCTTGAGTTACTTTGGTTGTTTCCACACATTGTCCCGTGTTCCTGCTTGTAAGGCTGGATTTACAGTGTTGCTGGGTGGTACTGGTGTTGACTTTGCTGATGCTTGAAGGATTTTCTTAGCTATGAGGCCAAAATGTGTAAGGTTGGTTTGTCTTCCCACAGATTTCCAGGTATTTAGTTCTCCATCCACAGGTAAGCACTTCGGGATATTAGAGCAGCTGAGTGTGGAGGGAGAACTTGGTACCCAGATGCCAAGAAGATCTGTGCAGACATGGCCTTTTGATTAAAAAATAACTAATCCCCCCAGCTGCCTGTGCCTGGGAACTTCCATCTCTACCAGAACATACGTGGCATGACCAAAGTCGTGTCCAGAGCACTGGGGTTTGGGTGTTCAAATGCTAACGTGCTGCAAAGCCCCAGCAAGCCAGGGGTGAGTGGTGGTGGCCAGGAGAGCTGCCTGGTGCTGGTTGTCAGGGCAATCCAGGGCTGTTTGCTTTGGGGTTTTCACCTCTCTGCTCAGCACCAAAGGCTCTAGGTAGGGATGAGGGAAAATAGGATGAGAGTTGTGAGGGAAACTCTGGTCCATGTGCCCGTGACGATCACCCTCCCCGGGGCAGGGTTGCCCAGGCTGCCTGGTCTGCTGCTGCCAAACCCTGCCCTGACTGCTGGATTGCTGTTGTTGTTTTGGTTGGTTTTGTTGGGTTTTTCTAAATTACAGTCCTCTTGCACGCTCCAGAGGAGGTGTGTGGTCAGTTTGGCCTCTTGTGCAAGAAGAATTCCAGTAGTGGAGGAAGTGGTCTGTCTGACTTCAGAAGCATCCTCCTGATTTTTCCAGAACCTGCTTTTCTTACCAGAAAAACAGGGCTATAGATAAATGCTCATTCCTCCCAGAGCTCTCCTGTCTGAGAGCACTGTCCAGGGGACGTGTCCCCGTGTGTGGCAGGGGCCACTCACCCCAGACCACGTCGGGAAGGGTCCGACGTCCAGAAAAGCAACGTGGCAAACCAGCAGGGCTTTCGATTCCCTGCCTTTGGTTTAGTTAATGCATATATAAGCAAGTCAATTAAAACACATTGGGCTTATTTCAAATAGATAATCTAATTATCAGCTTGATTAAACCGTACCAAATGAACAGTTCTTGTAATTCGCTGGCTTTGTTCTAATCACTGCAAGAGCAGTAGTAGCTTTAATTAAGAGCCTCGGAAGCGGCAGCGCGGCGTCGATGGTGTGGGTGGGAGGGGTGCAGCAGCAAGTACCCAATTGCAGGGAGGATCAGAGCTCTCCATGGTCGATGCCAGTGTGAAGACCGACTCCTTGGTGCCAATAAAGGGAAGCTGACTACTTAATAAATGCCATTAAACGCCAGCAGTTCTCCTTTTCTGCCGTTTCCAGCGCTCGGGTACAGACTTAATTAAGTCTGTTCCAATATCACTCAATTAGCTTGGCTTTTAAGATGGTTATAGGTTGGTATCACCTGCCCGTGTCCTTCCCTCAGACCCTGCTCCTCCGGGCCACTAAACTGCTGAATTCCTCAAGCAGCAGGACCTCGCTTGCTGGAGCTGCAGTGTGAGGGTGTGGAGACCCTTCTGCTGAAAACAGGACGGGGAGCCTGGGAACAGGGTTGAGTTTGCTGGTGACTCAGCAAGCCAGCACCTGGCTGAAGGGGCAGTCCAGACAGAGCTGTTCCTCTCGTATCACTGGCTTGATAATTAGAGGCTGTTGATTAGTAAGCTCCTGGTCGTGGTGAGGAGAGAGAGCCCAGGATGGTCTCCCTGTGAGACTCAGTGAGCCCCCAGCTGCTGCTGCCACCAGTGCTGTGGGTGAAGGCCGTAGGCAGTTATCTCCACATCTGGGCTTGATGCTTCCTCCCCACCTTGCCATGAAGACCTCTGTGCAGCACTGCCTGGCAGGAGCTCTCCTTCTCCCCCTCCTCCTCCTCCTCCCGAGGCTGCCATGCCTTGGGTGCTGACAGGAGAACTTCCCTCTGTCAGCAGATTGGAGCCAGGCCAGTTCTGTGCTGCTCTCCCTGTCTGGGGAGGTCCAGCTGTGCCAAAGGTGCACCTTGGTGAGGGTGCTGCTCTGCCCAGCTGTGCCGGAGGTGTCTGGGCTGCCAGCAGTTTGGTGAGGGTGCTGCTTTGCCCAGTTGTGCTTCCTCCCGTCAGCATCTTCAGGGCGGCTCTGCCCGGTGCCATGATTTGGTTGTTCAATGTCCACAGGGTCTCTAACCCAGGCTAGCACGGTGTGGATTTGCATATATTGAACTGCCTGACGTTGGCAGGTCTCTGTGAACAGAGCCAGTTTTCACAGGAGTAGGTGGACTTTGTGTTTTCCTTCTAACGGTGGCAGCAAACACCACTGCAGGGCTCTGGCTGTATCGACACGGGTACCTGGGGCTCCTTTCTGCCCCACACCGGCCGGTGCCAGCAGCTTTGCTGAGAGGCTGTGATGCGTTGGAAGCAGCACCGGGGAGCCGGGTGGAACAGCCCTTCTGGCCATACCCTGCTTTTCCCAGCTGCCGTGGCATTTGCCGCCGCCGCCTCGCTTTTAATTGCCATCGTATTCTAAGGGCTTCATATTCAACCGCATCTCGTCGCATCCTGTCTCTTAATTGGCTTAACTGGCCATCCCCCAAAAGGACTCGGCTTGTGTGTAGAAACAACCTTCCCCAAATATTTCCTAATTGGCTCTCGGTGCTTTGTGAGGAGACGGGTCCCTCTCGGCGATATTAATAGATGTTTTTTTCTTCTGCTCCTTCTCAGGATTGGACGTTGATCCTATGACGCATGCCCGGAAGAAACAACTTTTCCTTCTGAAGCATCCAGCTGGTTCTGCCGGCCGAGCTTCGTCGCCAGCGGGCAGCGGGAGGATGGACGGGGCCGAGGCGGAGCGCGGCGAGCGGAGAGATGGAAACGCCGGCGAGGCTCCCAGGTGCCCGAGCGAGGCTCCCAGGTACCCGAGCGAGGCTCCCAGGTGCCCGAGCAGCCTGGTGGGGACGAACAAAAGCAAGAGCTTACGCGAGGTGCGGAAGACCTACCCGCTGAGGAGGCGCCTCCACCCCTCGGTGAACAAAAAGACCTGCAAGGTGCTCCTCACCAGGCTGGAGGATGTGGCCGAATCTCTGTCAAAACAGACCCAGAGCTGTAAAAAAAAGGACCTTCGCAGCTGGGTGGAGGGTTTGGGACCCGCTTTGCTCTCGGAACAAGTCCAGCCGGCGGGAGCGGGGAAGAGCGATTCTCCCGGGGAGAAGTGCACAGCAGCTCACCCGGGCATGGAGCGAGCCCCGGCTGGAGCCCCGTCGGAGCCGCGGAAGCGCCGGCTGGCATCGCTGAACGCGGAGGCCGTCAACAACCTGCTGTTCGAACGGGACGAGGGCTCCTTATCCGGGAGGCGATTCCGGAGGGACGCCCCGAAAGCCGGCGGAGACTGCGCCGGGAAGAGCTCGCACTGCAGAGCTGGGGACGCCTGGGTCGCGCCGGAGAAACCCGCCGTGAAATCGGGGAGGGGGAAAAATCGGCACGAGCCCGGCCAGAAATGCACCGACAGCTGCGAGCGCCCGCTGGATGAGGTCTTTGAAGACGGCACCAAGAGGGAGGACGGCGCCGTCTCCTGCCACCCCACCCCCAAGAGACTGGCCAGCCTGAACGCCGTGGCCTTTCTGAAGCTGACCCACGAGAAGGAGCAGCCCCTGAAGCCCAGGAGTAAATCAGAGGGAGAGGGCAAGTCCGAGAACCACTGTTCCAAGTCGACGCTCAAATGGGCCAAAGCCGGCAGGAAGAACTGCGTCAAAGCCAAGAAGGATCCGGCCGGGCTGAAAGCAGAAGGTCAGCCCGGCTGGAGGGGGCTCGCCCTGGGCGCTCCGGGGAAGGGAGAGCGGCGGGAGCCCCCCAGGCTCTGCGGGACGACAGAGCCCGTCCCTTACGAGTCGCTGTCCGGCTCCGAGGGTTTCTACCACAGACTGCCTTTGCTTATGGGCGGGCAAGCTTCCATGAAACCGGAGTATGGAAGACCCGGGGAGAAATCTCCCACCCCCAAGCAGGAATTCCATCAGCCTTCCTTCCCCGTGCAGCAGTTCTCTCCCTTGCCCGTGCCCGGAAACCACACGGATTGCGGATGCCTCTGTGAGTCCTCGGATCTGACTCCTCTCAACGGGTTTTACGTTTATTATGGCCAAAGTGGGTACAGTGGCTACTCCCACTGCTCCGTGTACCCCAAGGACGAGCTTTCCCAACCCGCTCCCTGCGAGGGGCTCTTGGTCTCGCCCGGTTCCTTGCCGTCAGGTGCTCATTTCCAGCCGCTGCACTGGTGTAACTCTCCCTACTGCTGCGGGGAGGGGACGGCCGTGAGCAGCTACAGCGTCTGCGGGGTGCTGCACGTGCCCGAGGGCAGGGTCGGCGCCGTGACCGCCGGACGGAGCAGCTACCCCTACAAAATGCCTTTTGCAGCAGGTAAGGAGCAAATCTCCTTCGGGGTCCCTAAGCGCCAGGGGGTTGGTCCGGCGCGGTGCCCAGCAGAGGTGTGTCGCTGCCAGGAGGCCAGGCAGAGGCTCTTGCCACCCAGTTCCCTCCCCTTCTCCCCCACTTTTTATCCCCAAGGGGTTTTTCCCCACTGAAGTGTCTTGTTGGAGTGGAAAGCGTGGAGTTGGTGAAGGGATTTGGGCGGTGAGGAGGTGACAGGTGGCTTTTCAAGCCAGAGCTAGCAGCTTTGCTCTGGTCTGGGCGACACCAGGGGTTTTCAGTGCCCGTGTGCCCGGCGGGGCCCCTCGCTGCTGCTGAGCAGAGGGTCTCGAGTGCGTCTGGCCGAGTTGCTGCTCCCTTCCCAAAGGCTCATCCTGGGGACTGAAGGGCCCTGTGGAACAGAGTGTGGGGTGGAGTGGAGGAGAAGCAGCATTGTCTTGGTCACTGGGCTCTTACGGGTTCAAGCTGGGCAGGGATGGAGCCTGTTAGAGATTCTATGGGTCAGACCAGCAGGGCTGCATAGCAATTCCCTTCAGGTCTGGTCTCTGAGGAGATGCTGGAATTTCCCTGTGGTGATGTAACTCCAGCAACGCCCTTTGCTGAGCAGTGGTCACATCTTTGCTGTTAAACACCACCTGAGAAGGCGAGCAGATGAGGGGGAGAGGTGATGCAGAGCCCTGCCCAGCACTCCTGCCCCGCTCTCCATTCAGACTGTGTCCTCCCTGGTGCTTTATCTTGGAGCTGTGCCTTTGCTCCGGAAAAAATATCTTCTGAAATATTTAGAACAGGGTGGTTGTGTGGGGTTATCAGACACCAGGACTTCATGGGGAACTGTGCTCTGCGGAGGAGGTTGCTGCTTCAACTCTCTGACTGCAAACACGTGTTGGAGTCACAGAAGGCATGGCTTAGCCACCAAAAACAGATTTCCAGGGAGGTGGATGAAGTTTTGAGTCGAGCCAGGCTTTGTCCTTTTGCACCATGGGAAGCTGCTGAAGCTCAGGAGTGTTTGGTCCAAGTGTAATTTCCAGTTTTCCTGAATATGCCCCATGTGATGGTGCCACTTCCTACAGCAACAGCCAGGCAGCTGCAGCCCTTTCAAGCTAAGCATTTGCAGGAGGAGCAGCTCAGAGCCGTGTTCCTGCCCCAGAGCTCCAGGAGGAGCAGCTCAGGGCCATGTTCCTGCCCCAGAGCTCCAGCAGCTCAGTGCCCTGGGGTCACAGCAGTCCTTTCCCCTCTCTGCCTGGGGCAGTGCCATGCTGCCTCTGGGCTGGTGTGGCCTGGAGGCTGCAGGTGGTGCAAACAGAGCCTTTCTTGGGGTGCAGCCCCCCCTGGGAGCTCCCTGTCCTCTCAGGGTGCTGGCAGGGGCAGTACTGGTTCCAGGGGCATGTATTCACCCCACCACTGAGATCTTCCTCAGTGTGGTTTCCCTCCTGTGAGTAGCTTTGATTTAAAAGCCTGTGACACTGGAGCAATTTAGACTTGGTTTGGTGGATTGAAGTGTGTGCAGAGGTCTCCTCCAGTAATAGTGCTTAGGAGCTGATTTTGATTGATGTGTGTGCCCCTGAAATCACCACAGCAGGTTAATTTAGTGAATTAAAGGAAGACTTGGGCTGGAAGCAATAGGCTTCCATCTGAGAACAGTGGTCTGAGGGGATCCAGCTTGATGTGTCATGTGCTTTTTGTAACATCTGTCTTACCTGGTGGGTTTGAGACGTGCCCATGGAAATGTCAGTGTCTGGTGCAAACAGGGACCCCACTGGGCTGCTGGGCAGTCAGGGTGTGCCACATGTGGGGCAGAGCTCTGCTTTGCCATCCCACTCATGGTTTGAAAGCAGCAGGGTGGTGAGGATGAGACCCCTCCCTGGGCTGTGAGATGCTCCAGCGATGGTGGAGGGGCTGGAAGTGTCTGCAAGGAGGGAGTCCCGGGGGTGCAAGGAAGGCCAGCTCTGTGCTGCTGTCCTGAAGCTGAGCTTTGTGAGCATCATCCTGCTTCAGAGCAAGCTTGAGAACTGCTTTTGTAAGCAAAGACACTCCAGAGGTGAGTCACTGCTCTGCGGGTCCTGCGCCTGCCAAGGCCAGGCAGGGCACTTGGGCTCTCCTCCTGATGTCTCAGCTACTGGGGGAGTTGCTGTGGCATTTGGGGCTCGGGGCCAGCAAAGCCTGGGGAGGGTCTGAGGCAGCCCTCATGCTGGCAGTTCAGAGGTGGCTTTGTCACAGCCCTGCTGTGGGTCAGGAGGGAGACAGCAGGCAGTGATGTCCTGGCACTGCCAGGGGGTCTCAGCTGGAGTTTGCTGACTTCAGATGTGTTTCCACTTGCAGATTTTTCTAGCAGCTCTGCAGCAGTGCAGTCCCCCAGACCTGCTGGGACATGCTCTGGGCTGGAGGCATCTCCTGGAGGTTTCCTGACGCTGCCCTTTGCTGTCACCCCAACAAGCACACTGATTTAGGGAGCCAGGGGTGGGTCGTGTGCTTGCTCTGGGCTCCTTCTTCCCGCTGACAGTCAGTAATTCAACCCCAGCTCACTCTTCTGTCAGCCACCAGGGCTTGTGCTGTGACTCCTGGAGCAGCGTGAGGTGTTCCTGGGATGCTTCCAAGAGGCAGCGTTGTGGTGACAGCGGCCGCTGCGGGACTGTGGGGTGTAGCTGGAGGCAGCTGCCCGTGTCACCCCGCGTCCTGCCCCGCCTTCCTCTGTGTGTCAGGAGTTTGGAGAAGCTTCTCCATTTCCCCTGATGAGTAGAGTTTGGCTTTTGGAAAGAAGCTGGCTCCTGCTGCAGCCTAGCTCAATCCTTCCCATCGTTCTGATGACCCGTTTATTTCTTTTATACACATTGACAGGCCACAGCTGCTTTGGACACCATCCAGCCTTGCGTGGCTGGTGTCCCTTCAGGGGGTCTCAGGTGGGTTTGTTGTGGGGCAGCGTCATTGGCAGCACCCTGAGCATCGTGGGCTTGGAAGTGTCTTTGCTTTTAGGGTGCAAAATGAGACGATGATGTGCAGAGTGTTTGATAGATGGATGGTGCAGAGTGTTTGCTGCTGTAAGGGGGGTTTTGGGGGTGGTTTGGCACAGTCCTTGCTGTGTGTTTGTCAAATGAGACCCGTGTCTCTCTTCTTCCCTTGTGTTAGAAGGCTGCAAGTCTCTGGACCAGCTGAACCTCACAATCCCCGTGGCAGGGCACCCCGCGTCGCCCGCCCACCCGCTCTCAGGATGCCCTGTACCCAGCGTGCCACCGGCTGCAGAGCCCGTTCCTCATCTGCAGACCCCCAACTCTGACCCTCAGACCATGGCCCGAGAATGTCCACAGAGCTCCAAGCCTCCCAGCGGCTCCAAATCCGGGCTCCGGAACAGCCCGGGCTGCCTGCACGCCTCCGACAGCAAAGCAGCCGGGGGCCACTCCCACCCAAAGCAGCAACGCATCAGCCGGCGGAGAGCCACCAACGGCTGGATCCCCGTGGGCACAGCCTGTGAGAAGGCTGTCTACGTGGTGGTAGGTGTCACCCGTGCTTGTGTGGCCGTTTAAATGAGAGGAGATTGAGACTGGATCTCAGGAAGAAGGTCTTGAGGGTGGTGGATCAGTGGAACGGGCTCCCCAGGGAGGTGGTTGAGGCCCCATCCCTGGAGCTATTGCAGGGGAGGTTGGCCAAGGCTCTGAGCAGCCT
>JAOEGS010010913.1:0-19887 GCA_025447755.1 Corythornis vintsioides
AAGGTATATCACATCCACTGCACTACCTTCATCTAACCATCTACTTATATCCTCATAAAAGGCTATCAGATTAGACAGGCATGATTTCCCCTTACGGAATCCATGTTGACTACTTTCTTGCTGATTTGAAGACCATAATTTCATCTTCCTTAGGAATAATAACTCTCATCCAGAAAACTAGTGTCTGTCCCTATTAATCCCATTATGCAAGAACATTACATGAAGGTATGGCTGACATACTATTTGTTGTAACTTTTATTTCTGCTGTCTCATTTTCCGACTAGTTAAAAATCAAAGCCCATAGGAGGGGCAAATAACAAATTGACTTTCTAAATGGAAATTTCAGAATTTTCCAAAGGCCTTTGGATTCCAGCACAACCATGACAGCAACATTTTAACCTTAAAATGTGTCATGAAAATGAAACTGCGGAGTTTGCTATGCAATTCTGACTTCAGAATGTTTGTTACATGGCAGAACCTTCCAGCTCAAACAGCTTTGCTTTTAGCAGCCACAGCCAGAGCCGTGACTGAGGTATGAAAATGTGCTGGTGCTCCCTTGAGCCGACAGTTGAGAAGTTTGCAGCTGTACCAATGAAACTATACATCTATAACCAAATACAATATTTTATGCCATAAATACATTAATTTTATTACTATGATAATCACATAAAAATAATATTTATGACTGTGATTATTACATTGTCAAAGTGGTTCAAATCTGGCTTTTTGTAGGTCTCCAGAAAGTTTTGCAAATTAGTTCCATATCATCTGAACTATTCTTTATACTCCAGCTTTGACTTCCAAGTGACTTTCATGTATACAACTACAAATGCAAGCATGCCAATGATCTTTCCTAGAATTTGACATCAGGGCCCAAAAGGACTGAACTTAGTTAAGAATCATTTAACTGAAAAGCAGTCTTGGAAGGATCATCCTTTTCACTACTTATCTTTAAACAAAAGAGAGTATACACAAACACACATCCATACAGATCCCCAAATCTCTGAATAAACTCCTAACTCTCTGTGTACAGTGTTACTTGGAAGAGCTATAGGGCTGCATAATTACCCCAACTCCTGCATCAGGCAGGGAAAGTTAGTGACATGTTGAGTGAAATGCTACACTGTGTTAATAACGGTTTTGAAAGAAATCAGAAAAGTTAATCATGTGTGGACACAGGGTTAAGAAGCAATGTAACAGACTATTAAGTTTAATATAGATATGTGATATAAGCATATGCAGACAGCCATTAGCATAAATTCATGTTACAGAAGAGCAGTGCAGCATACCGCGCGATGGATTTATAGCATACGTGGTGTGCAGGGCGGGCACCAGAACGAGGGAGAAATGGGTCAACAAATTCATAGACAGGTCTTGAGTCAGATTGGCAGAACCAGGGCAAATGCACCCAGGCTGTTTTTGCAATGGTGATGCTGTCTCAGAGTGACTATCTATCATATAACAGTCAAATTGCTTGGCTGCTGTTTTCAATGGGTTTGAGTATGGAGACATCAAAGTCTGGAGTGCACATGAGGTCCTCTGCTTTGCATTCCTCCTATGTGATGAGGACAGCTCTCACAGATCAATTTCTGCTCCCTCTTTCTGAAATGGAGATACTGACAAACTCTGAAAAAGCACGAAGTTCAATGCTGCTCACTAAGAATAAGAATTGCAGAAACCTCCTTATATTTGTCTCGTTTACCAGATTTCAGGATCCCTCATTCATATTGTATTGATTTTTCCTGGTTACTAACAGAGCTGAGCGAAGAATGTGTAACAAGTTCTGTGAGTTTGTCTCATTTTTCTCTTCACAGTATGTCAAAATTACTCATTACGCAAAATTACTGAAGAATTCCCTGTTTGCTAACTGCCTGCCTTACTATTTGACATCATCTAAATATGTGGTTAAAATTGGCTCCTGCTAACTATTCATACTTGTTTAAAATTGATTGCAAGCACATTTCCAGAAGATGACTAAAAAAAAGTTCAAAAGCATTTACAGTTAGATTGCCCACAATTAATTGTGTCATATCCTAAGAGAAGGCAAGATGAAATAACAGGAACTCCTAAAGTTTGTTTATAACAACCAGCATTTTACCCTCCTCATCTAATGGTTAGTGCAATGCAGAGTAATTGGTAAGAGACTGCAACTGGACTTTTGACAACATTTATAGCATGTATAAATTGCACTGAACCACTTGTCCTTCATAATCCCAGAAAGAGCTTTTACACTCAAGATGCTTCCTGCATTCTGTGTTCCTCCTAGCAATAAAAGCCCACAACAAAATAGTGATAGGGTCTGATTCAATTTAATAGTGGTCTCCTCACAATACCTACAACTGTTTAATGTTATGAATCCTTAGAGCTATGCTACTCTTTCATCAACAAAAGAAAGGGTTACAACCTTCCCCATGTACAATGTTTTTATTGTATTTTGCCTTTGGGAATTTCCAGCCCAGCCTAATCTCTATCTAATTGTGTGTGAGGGAGAAAGTCTCCCATCAGCTCAAAGGGTCATTGATATTCAGGTGAGATCCAAGCTGTTTTCCAAAGTTTGATCATTCGTTCATCTTCAAGGGCTGTTTGGCATCTTATCACTCACATGTGAAATCAGCTTTAAACATGATTGTCTTTTGTAAGCATCAATGCAGGTCCATATTTTACTCTGTGTATTTGCAAAATTCCCCAGATTTTAGATTTTTAGCTGACCTTAACTTGGAGAAATTTACTGCTGGCTAATGGTTGTTTAAACAAATTATTCAATTAAGACAATTTTTGTCCCTCCTGAAACCTCAAGGGCAATGACTGAACCCCTCAAAATTATCAGTAGTACATCTTATCAGGACTACTCCAGAGACAAATGTAAAATGAGAACAGAAGAGTAAACTTAGTGCTGAAACATAAGGTTTGGTTCTGAAACACAAGCCTTTGGCTGAAAGAAAGTGTTTTTCATGGATGCAAAGTTGTTTCTAACAATTTTGTGATGTCTAGCTTTTCCTGCATAAGAGGGTATTCTGGACACTAGTGAACTCTTAGCTTCTGCACCACATTTGCTTTCTGAATGCTGGTTTTATCACTGCAATTGATTGAGAGGATGGAGAAATCTGCCTGATTGAAAGGACACCAATTGCTGGATGAACGAAGCAGACTTCTGCTGATTGTACTAAAGATGCCAAGGAGGTTTGGGGCCAGCCTTCTTTGGGGGTGGAAAAGCATTGGATGGGATGACTCTTGGAACCACTGTTGAGCTGCTGACTAAATATCATATGCTCAAGATGACAGCAGCAAAAAAATCTTACACTGACATATTGCCATCTCGGTTGTCTCCTGGACTAGGTTAACATACAGCATAAAGGTTTCTCATTTTGGGGGGGAAGAAGAGAAGAAAGGAGGGAATGATATGGATCCTCAGCCATTTGTGCTAGGCATCTTGAAAAAAATAAGAAAAAGGGAATGGCTGAAAAAAAGATGCAACCTATACACTGGAACCAAATGCAGCGTGTGTACAGATTGATTTATATTGTGCAGGTACTTTAAAAACAATTTATTGCTGAATTTTACCTATGATATTTAGAATTTTGAACTTTCTTGCTACCACCCTACTATCCCACACTGGATATCTCCATTTGCCTTTATATGCTAATCAATATATAGGTAAGAAAATGAGTTATAGAAGAAGAAAGACTTCCAAAGAAGCCCAAATGAAGGTTTCACAAGAAGAGAGCCTCAGTATTGTACTTGCCTTTCAGTGGCTGAGGAGCTCAGCTAACTGCGCTGTATTCCCAAACCAGCTCCTTTTTCCCCACCTTAAATAAAGCCCTCCCATCATGCTTATTAACATTCCAATTCATCAAAGCAAATGTTAAAAAAAAAAAAAAAAAAAAGCAGCACTGGTGGAAATTATTCTAACATTACATTTCAATAAAATACCCCCTCCTCTGGTCCTCTGTGTATAAGCAATCAATGGGTTAAGTTTAGATCACTAACGTATGTTCCATGACCCCAGAATGCTTCATCAAATGTACTCATTACCAACTGAGCAAGTGAATGAGTAGTTGTGAGCCGCAGTTTAAGCGCTGATGGGATTGTGTGTGAGCCCCAACGTGGCCGAGGTATTTAAATTTTGATTTTTGTAATGGGCTTTGACATGTTTCATTTCCTCCGAGGGAGCACTCAAGACCTCTGAAAGTAAATGTTGCTAAAAAGTCATCAAGGCAGAATATTAAAATGCCATCAAATGAAAATTTCACTAATGCAATACGGCTAGGCCTTCAGGTACCCGAGCGAAAAGGGGAGTGTCAAAGGTCCCTCTTCTTTTAGTGAAACATTATTTGTTCCTCTTCACTGACTGTTTCTCCAAAATAAATTATTTAAAGTCTTATTTCTTTTTTCTCCTGGGCCCTTTAAAGTTCAACTATGCCGAGAGGAGATGTGGGGAGGGATGCTGGGGGAAGGAGGTGTCATATGTAGAAATTTAACAAATTGCTGTGCATGCATCACGAGCCTGTGGAGATTGGTTTGTGCTTGTTGGATGTCTGCAGCCTTGATACAAGCAGGGGACAGGCACTGACACGCTCTGCTACAGGGCTACAAACAAGTGTAGGGGCAGAGACCCACACGTGTCACTGTAGGATCACAGCTCCAGAACGAGGTTGAGCCTGGAAGGTATTAAGCACATTCTCTAGGAAATGGGAGGGCTCAGAGGGCTGGGGAGCTCACCCAGCACCTTATAGGGTTCCTCTCCTCTGTTGAAGACAAGAAGCCTGTTGTAAGTTTTTCGGACCCATTCCCCATTGAAATGGTAAAGCAAGAAGCATTCAGAGAAGAGTAATGAGGTGGTAGGAAAGCAATGTGGTGGTGGGTGTAGGGATCTTTCTTTTCAGTGGAAGGCAGAGAAAAGGCAAAAAGAGCATTGTGTTCAGGATAAAAGAACTGGGCACTCTGGTTTCACTTCCACTCATTTTATGCCTGTGTAAATCTGCGACTCTCTCACTGTTCCTCCCGACTTACAACACTGGACAAAACTTAAGCCCCTTGTTTCCAGGAATCTGGAGGCAAATAAGAAAACAAAAAAATAATAAAACCCCAGCCACTCTATTTAAGAAGCATCATTCAGCTGAGCTTCATTCAAACGAGTGGAATGAAGCAGAGGCACCCTGACCTCGTGTAGAATCCCTTCCCGGGTGACTCCACCAAGGATATTCAAACAATGAACTCAACCAGTGGAACAGCAAAGAGGAGAACTGCACCATCAGGCCAAACGCTGATTGACTGAGTATAGGCAGGAGGCTTGCTACGGTCAAACTTCATAAAGCTGATTAACACATCTCTGCCTGATACATATACCACCAGGAAGAGGGCAGGCAGCAGCCATCGGGGGACAAGCAACTATTAAAAGAGAGCTGCAAAACAAGGGTTTCCAAATGATTCATAACTACCCTTTGTAACCTTCTTACTGATGTTTGCTTCGAGTGAGGGGAGCGAGTGGGTTGGGATTTTTTGCCTTCTTGAAGCCGTTTGTGTATTGCTCTTGACTTGATGCAAATTCTAAGCAATGTAGTTAATAAAAGCAAGTGAAAAGATATCTGAAACAATCTCCCCAGCGGCTTTGTGAGTCCCAAAAAAACACACAAACCCTTCTGCACACTCACAGAGTAAGCAATCTCATTTCAGAAGCCATTCTACCAGTTCCTGACATTGTCTGATTTCACATTAGCACAACGGATGGAAATGGCATTCAAGCTAATTATCTACAGGAGACTGAGCAAGAGGTTTAGGTGAGCTCCAAAAATTAAATAGGGAAAATAAAAGAGTAAAACTAAAATAAAACCCAAACAAACTAACAAAAAGCCAAAAACACAAAAACACTTCCCCAGAAGACCCTGTAAAATCCTTTAAAAAAAAAAAATAAAAATCAACCCGGCTTAGATAGCAAAAGAACATGTATTTTTTTTTTGGGAAATCCCCTGAAATCTAAGCCCCATCTGCATGTCCAAGGAGAGGACCAGGGTCTTTCTCAACAGGGGAGTGTTGGAATTTACAAAGCATACACAAATACTTCCCACTTTTGGGGGGGATTTTGCAAACACCTGATTTGTGAGCCATCTGCCAAAGTTGTGGCTCAGATGCATTTCATCTCAATTGGGATTAGGGTGAGTGATCCAAAAATGTGCGTCTCAATCTAAATGTTGCGGGTCATGTCCCACGACATTGGTACCTTGTCTCTGCTGGTATTCAGAATGCAAATGGGATGCAGCATGAAGTGATCCAAGAGTAAGATGTGGTAGGGAGGGAAAAGACAGGACAATGTGTCAGGGAAAGAGAGAAAAGTAGCAGGCTGCAGAAGAATGGAAATGAGAGATTGGGGCAAAGCTGTTATAAGAAGTAAAAGGATGCAGTACTCTGTGCTTGAGACATGAGAGCTGTTGGGAGAGCGTGGCCAGAAAAATGTATAGAGGCTGAAGGTGACAATAACACAACCTAGATGGGATGTGGAGGATAGGAACCTGAAGTGGATGGGAATATTTCAATATAATCTGAAAATAGAATAGACCTCAAACTGGGAGAAAAAGGGTTATTTGCAAGTAATGTTACTTCTTTTCTACTTGCAAGTGGTTTTGTTTGGTTGTTTCCATTAATCTAGAAAAACTAGGATGATATTAAACCAAATTAAAATAGCCCCCCTTAGTATATCTAAGGTTGCTCAGAACCCAGTAAATATTTTGTTTCGGCTCCCTTTTAATTTCAGTATATTTTGACATTTAAATGAAAAGCTCAAGATCTCTTAGTCAAAAGAAAAAATAAAAGACTTAAGAATAACTGAAATTACAGAAAACACAAAACTCTACTTCTTTATGTTTGGCAGTCATTTTGAGCAACAGTTAGAGCTAGACAAATATTTTGGTTGTAAAAGCTTGTTTCAAAATGCCTTTTTGGTTTAAGAGTAAAGAAAAGAAAAAGTTAAACTGACCAAATTGTTTCTTTTGAAGAAGTCTAAGAAAAGCTCAAATGTTTTGTTAATTTTCATTTTCAGCTTGAATTGCACTGTTCTCAGCACACTTTAAATTGATTAAAATTAAGACTTCCATAGAATAAAATATTTCAGTGTGGATTGTTTTTTTCATCAACTCACTGAGGCATTCAGGACATTAACAAAGGCTCTTTTTCAGCTGGACTCTAAACATTCTATTAAAAAAAAAATCACAAACAAGCTGAAAAATCAATTATTCACACAAATCTAGTATTGACCTTCTCTATAAATTACTCAGCCATTCAGTTCTGCCTATGAATTCATATATAAGTCACAGTGAAACCAAAGGAAATTGTGAATATGAAACTGGCTGTAACTAGACTGTTTAGCACATCTTCCAAGAAAACACATCCTCAAAAAAATCTATCAAAGAAAACATGGGGAGTAGCAAAAGAAGCTACATTTTCATTCCTTTTGGAAACTGAATTTTTGAAACTTCTGAAGATTTTCTCAGCAGTGAACAAGAAACCCTAAATTCCCTTCTGCTTCACAGATAACTCTTCTTTATGGTTTGTATTTTAAGATTAGATTGAGGGACTGAGAGACTGCTGCCTGCTGATTTCTAGTGTGATTTTAATATGCCTAGAAAAAGACAGAGAGCCATTTGGATCTGCTATAGGATGGGGAAGCATAGGAATGGCAAATGCAGCCTGCAGGTGAATTTTAAGCTAGCTGATCCAAGCAGACATTTGACCTTTGCTAAAGCCTGGTAGTGTCCATCTTCATAGTTTCAGTGTCACATTGCATTCACTAGGATGATAGCAGAAAAGCAACGAGGGATGTTTAAACTCCATCCACTCGTACTGTCCAATTGTTTCTGTGCTTTAAATTCCACATATACTTGGAAATACTTTAAGTCTGAACCAGTTGGAAACCATTTGGGGTTATACAGAGAATCTCTGTTACAAAACCAATCAGGATTATTTTTTTTATTTCTCCTTTTCTTTTCTGGTTGTTTTCTCTTTGTGAGCTTGTTGCTTCACGACAAATGGTATAGAAAAGAAGCAAATCCTCTAGAGACACCATTTTGGGAAAGACTTTCAGTTGTCAAGGGGAGCATTTGACAAACTTCTATAGCTCAAATCCTCTGGCCCTGTTTTATCTAACTTGGCACAATGAAGATATGATTCTTGCAGAATGTACTATGTTTACTTTAGTTTCTCTTCCAAAAACTCAATCAATATTGCAGCCACACCGTCTCCTTTTATAATTGGCAATTACAGCCTAACTGCCTTGACACCCAAGCATCTTCATGTGTGTTATTCTCTATTTCCTGCACAGGCAGCTTAAAGCAGACAGAAGCATTTCTGCATTAAGGAATGGGGTCATCACTTTGGTTTTAGCCACTGACTCCACACTTGAACTTCCTCCACATTTTTTTGCTTTTCTTTGACCTTCATGTATCTAACTGGAAAACAGCTTTTGAAAGAAAGAAGTACTATTCATGGGAGAAGGTTCCTAAAGAGCAACAACAAAAGAAGGGTTAAGAAGGCCTTCAAAATTTTCCTTTGGGACTTTTGACCTAAATCTTGGGAAGATTAAAACGACTTTTTTTTTTTTTTTTTTTTCCTCTGGTTGATCTCTGAATTTCATAGCAGACCCTTATTGCATCATTATGTACATCCATTCAGTTTGGCAAGCTACTTCTGACTGACAGTTCATGTAAGGTCCACATGAAACACCATGATGACTGCCTCAAAAAAAAAAAAAAAGAGCTTTAGAGTTTCTTTTGACAAGCCTGCCTCCTACACTCAACATCTGATATCTACTTAGGTGGAGTCTGGAAAGAACATTATGCAGGAAGTGCTAACAATGTACTTTAATTTTCTTCTGGACCAACTTGCTGCTGATACATTCCCAATGTTTTTTCTGAGAAAAATGTTTTCTGATAAATATAATTTTAAAAGTGAGTGCCCTTTTCAGGATAAAGATGAAGACAATTAGCTCTAAGTACTCAACTAACCATTTAAATAAATGAAATTTTATGGTGAATTCAGTCTTCCCCAGGTCAAGAGCTTCATTGCATTTGGCCTGCAAAAACATTCTGCTTTCAAAAGGAAAACAAGAATGCAGCTGTTGCAAACCTTCAGGTTTCATAAAAGGGAAATCCCACATAAGCACATAGCTCTGGTTACATGGACCCACAGTTTCCAGAAGTTCCCTGGTATAGATAAACTTTCAGGTGGGGGAGAAATTGAAAAAAAAAAAAAAACCCAAACAACCAAAACAAAAAACCAAGATACAAAACTTTGGGGCACTAGGTAAAGTTGAATAAACCCATGGTTAAGTGTATAGCAGCAGTGACAACAGCAGAAGATAAACTAAAACAAAATTTGGAACTATCTTGTTAAGTGGTACCACTTCACTGTATGAATAAGCAGCTCGTGATCACTTACTTTATCTGCAAAATGTATACCATAGAGATAAATAGATACAGGAATTCATAGGAAAGTCACAAAGATAAAAAGGAGTAGTGAGATACTTCCTTAAAATCACAAATTAAAACTATGAGGATCTGTTACCATTGGGAGAAGATGAGTCACAGAGATGAGTGGAAGAATTTTACAAAATAATGAAGAGCATAGAGAAGTTAAATCAAGGAATGATTTATCACTCTTCCTATAACACAAGAACAACGAAGTGCATTTAAATTTGAGAAAGTAAATAGTTTCCTTGGTGTTGCTTTTGATGGTTTTTAACCTGGTGACTTACTAGCCTATGAGATTCATTACTGCAAAGTCTCTTTGGAGTCAAAAGCAAGATTGAAAAAGCCATTTGACATTTATTTTGATAATGACAAAAACTACTGTTCATTTTGAACATCTCTAACAGACTTTTTCAAGGGATTGGGGTAAACCCTCGGGCTTCCTGGCAGAAGTCTAAACTAATTATTTGGGGTCAGGAAGAAACTTCTCTTGGCAGGTCATCCCAGAGTTGCCCACTAGAGGGTCTCCAGGGTGTTCCTTGAAGGCATCTGGTCTTGGTCATCATTAATAGCAAAGAGAGGCCTTATCCAGGATAATTCCTCTTCCCCTTGCATCAGTATATTCCGGTATGCAAGCCCTTTGCAAATGTCTGTACTTCACAGAACGGGCTTTAACTGGAGAGTTTTCCTGCAGCGGAAAGGGAAGTCTGCGTGTCCCTCTATCTGATTTTACCTACCCAGTCCTACGGGCTCGGATCAGAACAAAGAGCTGCGGGGGAGTGAGGGGAAGACATAAACCAGGAGTAACATTCCTGCATCCCTTTGCAGAGATTTTTAATGGTATATGTGTGGAAAAGTAATAAACGGGACATAGCCCATTAGGCAAGAACAAATTTTCTTCCCATAATTTTATCTTTGTTTAATTGAATATTTAATTAGTATAAATATGAAACTAATTTTTTTATGTGTTCAGTACATTTAGCAAGAAGTGTTGATGCCGGTCTGCATCTTGAGAGGCATTTATGCAGACACGGACAGCAGCCATGCCCTTCTTGTCCCCTTCTGTGTGCTAATAGAAGTGAGCGGGTCATTTGGCATTAGCAAAGGAGTAACTTAGCATTTGCACTGAGCTGAATCTTGCCAGACTGTGTGCATATTGGAGCCAGTAGACAGCGGCTCCTTTCACGTTGATGAATGGCTTTTTTCAAGCGTTCTGCTCCCTAGTTATGAGAAGGGTGACCCGGTCAGGAGACGACTTTATGAAGCTATAAAAAATGTATGTCACTTCGGACTCTCTAATGTCACGGAAAAAAAAAGGGAGAGAGAGAGAGAGAGAGAGAGATGGAGAGGGAGAGAGAGAGGGAGGGGGGGAAAAATCCTGTGCACAAAAAAATAGCAGGGTAATAAGCCTGTTTTCAATGCTCTAAATAGCTTTCTGTCTACAGCCCCTGTGTATCCCTGTGAGCTGGGGCTGCCGCTTGCTTCAACAAAGCAGCGAGGGTTTTGTGTGTGTTTAAAAAGGTTGATTCTCTTTGCCTTCCTATCACAGTAAATGCTTATCATGATGACAACAAGGCATTGGGAACGCAGGTCGGGTGGCTGTTACGTCGGCTGCTGTGAAAAAGCTATAACACACTGTAAAAAAAAAATAATGTAATCCACTCAAGGTGGCTCTGACTTTTAAGTATGCAGAACAGCTCGAGAGAAAAGCACCATAAAATCAAAGTAGCTTTGAAAGGTCCCTTTCATCTAATATTTTATAAAGTATTTTCTCTGTGTCACAAAGAATAAGAAGTAAAGGGTTGCCAGGTATGTTTGCCCCCATGCCTTTGGTTAATACTCTGGAGTTTAAAGATACTGCCGTGTAGATTTTAACAAAGACGACCCTCTGTAGGTCCATAATTTAGCATTCATCGAATTTTCCCATTTCTTTTTTAGGCTTTGATATGCATATTTCATTGCATTAGATGCTTCCTCCTCCCTCATGCCCCCCTCCACCCACCTCCCAGAGATGTAGCACATTTTATAACTGATGTTAAAATGTTAATTTGCACAAGGTAAGTGGCCCAGAGGATTGAGGGCAGAGGCCTTTTCTTTATTAGGATTTCAATTAGTCACGGGCCAAGCTGGGAACGCCCAGGTTCTGGGTTTGAACGCCGCCCTTGCCAAAGCTGAGATGCAAAATCTCCTGAACTCTTAGACCCAACCACTGGTTGTGTTTTCCTGTTTTTCCTGGTGGGATTTCCAGTTCTCACCCCACCCGACACTGGAACAACTTGCATCACGGTAGAAACAAGACTAGCTGTGAGTTGAGTGCCAGGCTCAGATAAATCACAGACATGTCTTTGTAGGAACTTGGAAACCTCTGTGGTTTTTTGACAAGCAAAAATTGGTCTGGGAGGAACACAAATCAGCAGGATTCAATAACAGCAACGAGCAAGTCAGTGTAAAATGGGCGGAGGTGACACAGAAACGTAACTTGCACCTTTCTGGTATTCTATGGGGGCACAGAATGGATGTAGCTTTAATTCATTTAGAAGTCCCTGGAGACTGAACTGAGTCCTAATGAAAGTTCCCATTGAAGTTAATGGACCTGATTCTCTTCTCATTGCAGGGAGTAATTCTAATTAAGTCAATAGAGTTACACTATCGTAAAACTGGTGTATGTGAGAGGACTAGCAGGTCTTGGGAGAGTTTAGACCACTAATGACAAGACTAAAATTGGACCCTGAAAATTCCAATCACTCTTGCACCGAAATAAATTCAGTGTAATTGCATCAAAACACATCCAGTGAGCAGTGGCCTAAATTCTACAGTATTGTTCCTTGGTCATAACTGTGGAATTCCACCCTCTTCCTCATGGAAGCAAGGCTAGGAGTTTCAGTGGTTAAGGAAATACCAAGTCCAGAGAAAGGAACATTTAACTTTTACTATTACTTATTATTTTCATTATTCTTTACTTTAACCAGCATATACTTAAATCAATAGCAAAGCTCCTGCTTGTTTCTCACTGAAGGAGACAGACCTGAAAGAGTAAAGCAAATGGAAATCAAAAGGGAAGCATAGTGACTACTTTCAGAAGCTTTCTATCTATGGAAAACCATTACAAAACATGGCACAGAGGGGGAGCTTATCCTGACAACCCTCAGACTGTGTAACAACCTGTGACAGTTCTGGCTGTCACCGCTGCAGCATCCAGCCTTAAGCCCAGTGGCACTTCTCATGCCACAGAAGGAAGGAGAACCATCACCTAGCATTAACTCGGTGGCCCACTTCTCCTGATTCAGCTCGGGAGCAGATGACCCTTACCCACCCTTGTAGAAGGTGGAGAAAGTCAGCACAGCAAATCCCAGGATAGCTATTTAAAGCCTTACTCTTTTTTTTTTTTTTTTCTCCCAGACTTTTGTCCTCAGAAAGTGTTTAAGCTTGGTAATGCATAAAATATATATTTTTGCAAGAAAAAAAATTTCCCTCCATTTAAGAATTTATTAACAATTTACATAATTGCTTAAGTAATCTGCATAATTGACAGAAAGTTTAATTTGACCCTAGTTCAAATGCAACACTTATGGTTTTAAATTGAAATGGGTATAATTCATTTATGAGAGTAATTAAGCCATAGTGTCTAACAAATACAATGTATGCTGCCTGAGGCCTTCAAGGCCAGAACATGCTATTAGGATGTTTTATTTAAATATGTCAAATCTGTTCATCTCCAAAGCCGCCTGTGTTAAAATATATCAAATGTCTTACTTGACCTTTAAGGTGCCCTACTGAAAACAGGGCATTAAAAAAAAATAAAATAAAAAAAAAATCACAGGCTTTTCTGTATGCCTAAGGAAACGCAGGAGTGATGGAAGGGAGACCAAGAGACGAGTGCTCTGAATGAGATTACCATGCCTACCAGCAGCTATGCAGCTTTAAGGGACTGGTTTTGCCCTCATTAAGTAAAATACATGAGTGCATGCAACTCCAGCACAAGGCTGTTTACCGTGTAACCCATCCAAACAGAACTTAGGTGGTACAGAAGTTGTGTTGGCCCTCTGCAGAGACAATGATCAATCCCTGGAAATCATTTGACTATTCTGAGACCATACTTGTGAGCCAAGATAAGGAGGCAGCCCCCAGATAGTTTAGAGAGCTAAACACAGATCTCCTCCCCGGTTACCCTCCTTGAGGAGGCTACACAAGTTTCCAGCTGCCCTTAAAGGCCAGATTCACTAATCCTTAGTCTGATCAATACCTGCCTTCAGCTTTATTCGTGTTGCCACTCAAGGTCCTCGAATGACTGCTAGCATTTGCATTTGCTTGTATTTGGGTGTATGGAAGTATGTGGAGTCTAATCAGTTGTAATCATTTTATCTTTAGGGTTGGTAAAGAAGAGTCTGGCTAAAGTTGCTTCTGAAAATCAGGTCCTCAATCTGTGGACATGCCATAAGTTTTCAACAAAGGCCACCCTTTTTCTGCAGGGCTGTGGCCAGAAGGGTTAAGATTATCTTGAGAAGGAAAAGTGCTGAAGACCTGTTCACCAGGAAGAGGAGTTTTTATTTTGTTTTGGAATTTTTTTATTTTTGCCATGTTGCTATGCTGAGATCCCCTCATGGGCCCATAATTTCCCAGGGTTTTGGTCTGAGGCTGTGAACCCATGCCTGATTTTGTCTGACTCTCCACATTGAACAGCTTGGCTGACTCACCCTCCAAATACAGTTCCAGACTTGCTGGAGTATAACAAAACCTCATCTCCTCAGTCATTTCAACAAGTTGCTAGTCAGGTAATAAAAGGCTGATCATTCTTTCTTGAATAAACACCCAGTATCAGCAGGTACAAAAATTCCTGGCTATGTGATATATGCTATAACTTCTGATCTTTCCTCTGCAGTCAAAAGAAATGGAGTATGAAACAGGACTTTGGTTTTTTTTCCTCAAGAGGCATGTTCCTAGTGTATTTCAAGGCAGACCTACTCAATTTTCTAATTAAGATATGATGTGATATACATAGGAGAAAGGGATGAGATGCAGGATGAATGTATGCCAAGTAGCGATCTCAATTATCAGTCATGTAGATGAAACCAGCCTGATATTAAGGAATTTATTAAATGTCTTCCATAAGCTACAAGAGCGTGCAGAAGAGCAGTTTTGCCCACTCTTGTGGCTGTGTCACCAGTTTCATGATGGATAGCATTTTTATCCAAAGTAACAGCTTCAGAGAATGAAGGGCATGAAAAAAAAAAATCTGCTTTCATTAAAAAAAAAAAAAAAGAAAAAAGTAAAGAAGAAAAAATAAAAGATATGGTCTAATCACAATAGTTCAACAAATTACCATGAGTCAGCTAAGCTGCAGTAACCATCCCTGGGAATGCTTGTAGCTGGAAGCAAATGCTGGCTTATATGGTGTAGCTCAGCCTGACATGAAAGAGGGCTAAGTGAAGTGTTTTGTTTTGCATATGTCCCCAGCAGAAGAATGCACTGGAAGGAAATCACTGCAGCTCAGCTGACACGTGGCAACTTGCTGTAGTTCCCCAGTTAGGAAACATGCATTTCTACCCTGTGCAGAAGTTATGTATCATTGGAAAACACCACCCTGATTAATCCTAAATAAATAAGGCAAATTAATGTAAACACATACTTATTGATTTATTTTTTTTTTAGTTTAGATCAAGAACTAAATCAGCTAGTTACCTGTTTTTTTTTCTACCCCTAAAATCCAACTAACTCATGTCTTGAGAACAATTTTCTGATAAATCAATATTAGGAGAAGAAAGAAGAAATGCCCAGTTAGCTACTGAGCTTGAATGACTGTGTTGTTCCAAAATCTTGGGAATTTTACAGTCCTCGTAGACAGAGCCAAAGAAGTGCTTATGAGGACCTCAGAGAACAGAGGTGAGCCCCAAATTTCATGACAAAAATATCAAAACCTCTAAAAGTTTTTGTTACATCTAGGGGCTCTTCAGCTGCACTGTTCTGAGGTAAATGAGTTGAGAATGTCAAAGCCAGTATCATGTAAACAAGTGAGTACATTGTCGTTTTAAGGCAGGGCCACATTTAAATCATAGAATCATAGAATTGTCAGAAGAACAACAGAAGGTTGTACACAGAACAGAAGGTTCTACACAGAAGGTGCTGTGTTCATAACAAATGAGTGGGGCTATTACGTCTCCCTGTTGAAAAAAGAACTCCAAGCTTTTGCTGGTGTCTGGTCCCACCTGGAAGGAGACTTTGTCTGGAAACTCTCCAGATGACATTTAGACAGAACACCATGGCAGTGGGGAAAGAAGAGCAGGAGGGTGAGGGTCCCAGGGCATTTCCCAGAGGATTCCCATCACCAGGTCAGCCTGGAAATACTGCTTGGAAAGTCTGCAAGGCAAACTGACCTCAGCATAAAAATTAGGCCATCACACACATCTCTCTGAACATCTTTGATTCCAGAACATCTGCCCAGAATCAAGCACCACCAGTGAATTACTGATCATCATTACTGATCTAATAATAATCTTATAAATAATACATTGCCCCTCAGCTTCAGGCAGCCAAGTCGGCAGCATGAAGTACTACTAACCCCAAAGGCACAGATTTCTTCTGAAGGGCCTCAGTTGAGCTTGTACTATCAGTTAAAAGTGCATGGGTTTCACAGAGCTTAATTGCCTGATTTGCAGTTTCCATGTAGACATCTAGATAGCAGTTAGACACTAGGTAGCAACAGAATAACATCTGGAGTAGACAGGTTAATTCTGTAATGAAAATACATAATATATATATGATACATAAAACATTGTAACCATTATATAGAAAACCAAATAATACTTATTAGTTTGAAACAACAAAACTAGAAGTTCTTTCCTATAGTATGAAGGTTTAACAAAGTCTTTATAAGCCTCTAGTTCCAGTCTGATTAGAAGAGGTCTGTGATTAAATCAGGTCTGTGATTAAATCACTCAATCGACTGACTGTTGTTCAACTCATCTTTAACTGTATATCAAAAGCTAACTACACTGAATGTCTGAGAGACAGATTCTTCTCTCCCCCTTTCCATAATGCATTACTCCAGAAGAATTGCACTGAAATCAGTAAGCAGCAGCTACTGTTTGATGAGGAAGTGGACAAAATGTGGGAGAAATGGTCCTAGAAAAACTGGGCTGACTAAAGTAAAATTTCAGACACAAATCCCCCAAACTGAAATTTTACTTTTTTTTTTTTCTCTTTCATACATTTTTTAAAAGATTGTATTCTTTGCTCAGTCTCTGACACATTATTATGTGTTCCCACTAATAATTGTAAGGGCAGCTGACATCATTTAGACATCAAAACACCTGATAGGGCATTTAGATATGCAAGTGACCTTAAATATACACACTGAGAGTACAGAAATGGAAAGAGGGCTTTAGAGTCTGGCCTCTAGAGTTTAAGTGTAGGTGAATCTGTATCGTTTCATTTGAAGTGGTTCTAGCTGGGCTTGGAATTTGCATCCCTGCACCATCAGAATGGCCTGGAGTTTCTTAATTACCAAACAAATGGAGAGTAGCTGCTTGATTTTGACAGCTCCTTTGTGTATCATTCTTCACAGAACATGAATGATTAATGGAATTTTCCCAACACAGTCAAAGTTGTTTACTGATGGAATTAAAGCTGAAATTGGCAGTGCTCTTTAGGGAGGACTTTTTCTATAATGTCACCAGACCTGCCAAGCTCTCCTAAAAAATAGGAACAATTAGTGATGGGTCAGAAGGATTCTGGGTATTAAAAGGTTTGGTTCTCTCCAGTGAAAGGCAGAAGGGGGGTGTATGGGTGAAAAACAACAAGAATAAAAAAAACACCCCTAAAGCCTGTTATTGATTATGTCCTTAAGGGAGTAATACCCTTGGACCCAAGTTCTGTGCTTGAATTAAAAGGGAAAAAAGTTAGATTTCAGTGTCTCAAGATATGAAATACATAGAAGCAGCCAGATAAAGCAAGCCAATTTTCAACACTTTAAGTACTTCTCACAGGACAAACAAGCATGAAACCTACTTGGCCTCAGTGAGTGTAGGCTTCACAGGATCAATATGAGGGGACACTTTACATGTAGGAGTCAAACTTGTAAAGCAGCTGATTATCAAGGAGTGGAAGGAGAGCACAGAAGCTGAACAACCAGAACAGAGGTGTTCAGAAAAAGGCATTTGTGGCTTTGTTGCCATTTTGAGCAGTAGAACTGCCTGGAGAAAGAGCTAATTGGTGCTGAAGGCAACTGTTACTAGATGACATAGAGTAACTTGTGCATCTTGTCTTGTAGGGAAGGTTACAGGGCTGCTAGATGGCTCAGGGAGCTGTTGTCACCAGAAACATACCAGTACAGTCTTGGGGGTTGGGAAAGTGCAGGTGAAGGATGTGAAGAGGCTGGAGGTCCTGGCATGTAATGAGAGCATGAAAGGAAGCCGACTGCAATGAGTCAGGCAGACCTGCAAACTAAATTGCCTAGAACTATTCTGAGCATATACATAAGTATTGTTTTTCCCCCTGTATTTTCATCATTTGCCTCCTTGTCCCCTTACATTGCCAGATTTCACAGGCAGAAAAATTTGTGGGAGTAATATCCTCCCATCAGCAGTGGTTCATCTGGGACACACTTACGAAGTTCATAATAAAGGCAAGCCCTACAGACCGTGCTCAATGTTTAAAGTGTTTTATGAACAACTTCACACCAACCCCTGGAGATAGTTAGATAAGCATGTGATTTATTTTTATTCCCATTTTCCAGATGGAGAAAAAATGGTGAAGTGACCTTCTAAAGGCCGCAGAAGGAGTTGAAACTGAGATGAGATCAAGGAGCTCCTGACTGACCTGCCTGTGGGGAAAACATCAGATTGTTCTGCATCTCTCTTCTGCATGTATTGCACTGAAAAAATGCCTTTCACCACACTCACGTGAATGTGTCTACAAGATAGATTTTTATGACTGTAGCAGAATCTGGTAGATGGCCAGGACACTTTGGTTTTTAGATATCCCATATCATACTTGTCTGACGTGCTTCTCTCTCTCCTGCCTCTAAGCATTTTTCAATAAACAGGCAAAATTATCCCTGAGTGAGGCTGCAAGGGACAGCATAGAGCCAGCAAAGTCATATGCCTCCCGTGCTTGTGTAGTTAGCAGCAAGTAAATATAACACAGCCCTGCCCTTCCTCTTCTAATGAAAGTGGCTCACCACCATGCAGGTGATCAGCTGCCAAAGGAGATTAATCTCCCCTTTTAGTATGTGTTTTGAGGTTGGAAGGGATATCAGTTGCTTTAGTATGTTTTTAACATCACCTAAAGCATAGCCAAGGGACGTAATCATACCCTTGGGAGAGCAAAGGTACAATACAAAGCTAAGTGCCTCTAATCCCCAGCAGCTTGATTATCTATTGATAACTGCCTCCTCCCCTTTAGCTGTCCTACCGATCTACAGTTTGGTTAATAAAAATAAATGAATTCAGCATGCCACAGCACAGTAGAGAACATGGATTGAGGGTGTCAGGGCGGGGGAAGGTTAATGGTTCTCTTTTGTTTTCTTCTCTTTTAATGCAAAAAACTGGCTTGGTGATCTCCAGATATGCACAGATACTGATGCCAGATATTCACTTGCATAGACAAACAGAATATAAGCACAAAAGGGAAGGCTGGGGTAGAGGAAGGGGAAATGGCTGGGGCCAAGAACTGGGAGCCAATTCTGGCCATGATGTACTCTTACTGCTTTTGTTAACTTGGGCAAGCTTCTTAGATTAAATTTAATAGCTAGGGCTGGATCCAATGACTGATGCTAATTAAAAAGCAAAAGGCCCTTTCACCTTCCGCTACTAAATTTGCACCTGAAGTTAGTTATCCGTAATTAATTCTGTACTATTGCATCCTAAAGTCAGACTTTGGGACTGAATGAAATTCTGTGTTTTATATTGACCTCTGTAGGATATTTAGTTCAGTAATACTCGTCATGATTTCCCCACATATCAGTTTCATTTTCTGTGGTAAAGGAACAGCAGCACCACCTTTGTTCTACACCACCCTCACAAATATAAAGGAAGTATAGGATTTGGCAGGACTTTTTTTAAGGAATGGTGAAGCACAGTGTAAGCCAGAGTTGAACACACACACTGAAAAATGTACTGCTGACTTTCTGAAAATGCAGATAATAGATGGTGAATAGTATGTTATGCCTGAGTCTGGTCACACTCGCAGTGGAGCTATTCAGAGTTATTTGAATTGCACTGTAATAATGTGAAAGAGAAAGTTGGGATTGCACAGCAAAGTGGTACAGATCCAGACCATGTGCATACTACAACATGTATGTTTGTTTTTTGCCATTCCCTCACTGGGAATTGAACTCAGAGCATCTGTAAAAGACAGAAATGCAAAAAAAAAAAAAAAAAAAAAAAAAAAAAAAAAAAAAAAAAAAAAAAAAAAAAAAAACCACCCAAAATAAATT
>JAOEGS010010914.1:48625-62827 GCA_025447755.1 Corythornis vintsioides
ATATACTTGTATACATATATTTATATCTTTATATACATATATACTTGTATACATATATTTATATCTTTATATACATATATACTTGTATACATATATTTATATCTTTATATTTATATATTTGGCTTTATTAAGCAGGTTATTAAATGATTTTTGTAAGGACTTGCTTATTGCTTATTTGGTTGTGAGTAAAAATCTGAGGAAATATTTTAGTATGGTGAAAAAACTCAGCTTGTCAAGATACCTGGCTTGGCTTGGCAAGCTGTGAAAGCAAAGGGCTGTATTTTTGCTTCTGTTTTGTTGTGGTTTTGAAATGATGTTTTTCTGTGTGACAGGGAGATTAGCCAAAAAAATGGAATTTTTATGAGGACATGAAAAGGTCTCTAATGACCCTTGAAAAGCAGACAAAAGGGGGAGCACAATAAGTGACAGAACTCTAACGAGGGTGGAGGGCATTCCAGGAAAAAAAGAAATTAAATCCTTTAATTTTTTGGGGTTTTTTTTTTTCAGCTTGCCATTTTCTGACAGCTTATCAAGTGCTGGGGACTTGTTTGTTTTGGCATGTGGCTCATTCATTGTAGGCAGCCAGCACTTTGTTCTTCTTTGTGCTTTCCAAAACCTGATTGTGTTGATCCTAGACTGTGGGAAAAGTGTATATTCCTGTTTCCTTTCTAAAAGTAAACGTGGAGTTTTGTGGGATGAAATTGCATTTCCCATCTTTTTCCATTCCATTAATCATGGTGGTTGAAATATGTCAGGCTTTGGCACATCAGCCTTTGTTTTCCTATGATTGTACAGATTGCAGTGTCACTGTGTGACCTGGGAAGTCAAAAAAAAAAGCAGCATTTGGGGGCTCTAATCATTATTACTCCCTAAAATCAATCTGAGGAGCATGCACCATTACTGAGGAAGGACCAGGATTTAATTTCTCTCCATTTAAATTGTTTTTGGGGATAATTAGCTATTGTTGTATTGTTTTCTCCCTTAGTCTGGCATGGCTCTGCACTTACCTGTGTGCAAAAAGAAAGATTTTAATCCACATTACTTATCTGTGATCAAAAAGAGAATTAACCTGCTGCAGCTGGGATAAGTTCTTGAGGAAAAAATCTTCCTACCAAGGCTGCTCAACACTGGGAGAAGTTGCTTAGGGAAGAGGGAAGAAAAGAGGTGTAAACACTTGGTGGGGAGTGAGGGGTGTGTGTTTTGATGCTGCTAGACTAGCAGATCTCTCCAGATGATTTGCAGCCCTGTTCCTAGGATCAGTTGCCTTGAAAATACTGAAATTTCTCTGCAGTTTATACTCACTCTGGGCTTCTGCACTCAGTTCTGTGTCCAGTTGGCACTGTGTGGGGACTGTTCTGTGGCTGGGACCCTGATTTGGGTGCTGTGGTTTAACAGCAAGGAGAAAAAACTCCGTGTTGAAGGAGATGATTCACAAGCAGGGGAAAAAAAATCTTGATGCTTTTTGCATATTTTGCTGATGGATAAGACTTAAGAACATCTTTTTCTTCTGCACTGTCCTGTGGCTTAGTGACAATGTGATATTTGAAGACTGTTTAATAACTTCAATCAACTCCTGAACCACAGTAGGTGACCAGACAATTCATAAGGTCATTTTTTTCCTTCTTTTTTTTTTTCCAAGTGGCATCATTGGAGGTTTGCATTTTAAAAAGAGATTAAAATGGCTCTCATTAGGAGACAATGAAGCTAATACTAAATGGGAGTATTATGAAAGCCTCATTATTCATGACTTTCATCCTTCTCCAGGGCCAAGGTTGTTCTGGGTTGAACTTGGCTGCATTTGTTTTGAAAGAAACTTTCCGGTGTCGACTGAAACAAACCCCCAAAATCCAAGCTCAGCTTGGCATGAAACCTCTTGATGTGTCTGATGGATAGATCTGTGTGCTCACTTTTGATGACAGGGGTGTGTCAAAGAGAAAATGGAGTGGTTGGGAATTCTGGAGCCACTTCTGATCAGATGCCCTTTGGTTTTTTGCAGCGGCTTTCTCGCAGCGCCTCTGGAGACACCAGCATTCAGTTCCTGGGCACTGTGGTAAGTAGGGCTGAGCATTCTCAAGAGTTATGATGGCAGAAGAACCTCAGGTAAGCAGAAAACAGGTGGATGACACTGGCAGCACATTTGTTTTCAGGCATGTAAGTATTCCAAGGAGATACTCTGAGCTTACCAAGGGAATTTAGGGAAATTTCCAAAGCTGCCTCTTTTTTTTTTTCACTCATCAGGATCAAACCCACCCTTCCCTAGCACCTCAGCTTGCTCTAGGTGCCCCTGCTCTGGCAGGGGGGTTGCATTAGATGATCTTTCCAGGTCCCTTCCAACCCCTGCCATTCCATGATTCTATGATCTCAAAGGTCTGTTCCAGCCTCAACAATAATTGTGTGTAAAAACAGTTCTGAGTTGTCGTGATTGCTGCCAAGGTTTCCTTCTAGGAGTGAAATATTCCCTGTAGAATTCAGTTCTGACATCTCTGTGCACTCTGTTGTGGACCAAAGTAGATGAAGATTCCATCTGATACTGCTTTTATTCTGCTTACTTGTGATTAGTTCTACAAATCCTACAAAGCCATTTTTGGAGGATGTGACAGAATAAACAGGAACACCTGCAGACTTGCAGGTTGTTTATTAGAGGCATTCTTACCTCCAAGATTTTTTTCTTCTATAAATAAATCTCTAGATACATATGGTTGTCTTGATCAATATCAAGTGGAGCAGCAGTTAAAAATAAAGCATAAAATGCAATTTTACCTTATTTTTAGTGATGCTCTGGAGTTGCATCCTGCACAAGTGGGATTGCTGCTAGCTGGCCTGATAGTCTTTGTGTGGAAAGATGACAAAAGAGGAGACTAAAATTTTTTTTTAGCTAAAAAATGATGCTGGATTCTCATACAGATCAGATCTTCCTGACTAGCTCATGGGTGTTTGGATCCTAGTTATCAAGTATGTGATTACAACTCAAACTCTCAAGAGGACTCAACAGAAAAGCCTTTTTTTTTATTTAATATCAATTACTCACATGTCTTGCTGCTCAAGCCCAGAGAGAGAACTTCAGCACTAATGAATTCTGCTTCCCAGGGTTTGCTTCAATCCCAGTTTTCCCACAGAATCCAAGCCCAAGTCTTCACCTGTGTTGCTCTCAGCTCCTCTAACCTGCTCTCCTCCTTTCCCCTCCCTTCATTTGCTCCTTTAATATCATTATTTCAACCTAATACACTCAGCTAGTGGAGTTTTCCTTACAGTGATTTTCCCTGGACACAGTCTTCATCTATCGACCTGTGTATATTTACATGTAATTATTCAACATAAAAATCACCTTAAGGAAGTGCCTAGAAATCCATTTTGGGCTAAATCTTGGCTAACATAGAAGTGCAGTCAAGATGGTGTTTGAAAAGAATATTTTAGCAACTTGGTTTTCTTATTTCTAGCAAGAAACTCTTGGTTGTTTGTTATTATTCTGACAAGGTAATAAACAGCTTGTGAAATGACAGCTTTTATTGCAGTAGGACAAATGTTTCAGTGTAGCAGCATTTAGAGAAGAGGAAAAATCAAGTTGCTTTCTCCAGTGAAATCATCAGCTCTCAGTGCACACTTGGAAATCTACATGGATTTGTAGTAATATTTGGGGGTTTTTTTGGATCATGTGTAGAAATTTTTCACTACTTGAGCATTTCTCTCCAAATTAGTGACATTAGAGAACTTGTTTTCTCCAAGTTGTTTTCTGCTAGAGGGTTGTGAGGCTCAAAGTCTGATACAGGACTCATGTTCCTGGAGACTGTACATGGATTTTTCTTCCTGAGAAGCAAGTGACTTTTAGCTGTAATAGCTGATGAATAGGAAACTATACTGATTTGGTTTAATTTTTCTTTTTGAGTGCTAATTAAATAATTTCAGAGCAGGTAATGTCTGTAAATTAGATTTTAAATGAGTTTTTACCCATATGCTGAAGGATTCCTGCTTATTCTGCCACTTCATGCTGGAATTATTCAGATAGTATATTTATTTAATACCATTACTGTAACACCAAGAAATGTTATTTGACTATATATTGTACAAAGGAAAAGGAAACAAGATAATACTTCCTGTGGCCAAAACCAAACCCAAAAGCAAGAGGAAAAAAAGGAGGCAGTCCTTTATGGGTTTTAAACCTGAGACTGCCAAGTCCAACCTTCATTCTTCTCTTCCTAGCTAACCTCTGATTTCTGTCACATCTCTTGTCCCTTCTCTCTTAGATGAAGAGAGATGGTTTTTGTTGGCCCACTGGTGGCCCAAATAATTTCTTTTTTCATGTCTCTGTCAGCTGGACTTAATATAAAGAACTACAGATTATTTTGGAAGCATTATATTTAATTCTTTGATATTCTGTCCTCTAATATCAGAGCAGCAATATAGAGAAAAAGCTTCTACTCAGTCTCAACAGTTTCCAGAGAGTTTCCTCCTTGCATTCTTCCAGAGACCAATTAAATAGCAATAAAGATGGAAGCTTTGACTGCACCAGTCTGATTTAGCTCTCAATGCAACATGTTTAACAACCTGCTTCTTTCACCCTTACAAATCACTGCAGTTCTTAACAAGTTGTCTTTCTTGCTGCTTTTCTTTCTATATGTGACACTTCTGACACCAGATACTGAAGATTTACACAGACTTTCAAACATTGGAAACGTGTGGAGGTGCCAAAGGTTGTATTTATTGGAATGTGTAGAGCATTAACCACAAGAAAATAAATATAATCCAAGAGATGTTTATTTTGAAAGGTAAAGTCTTCTTGAAAAAAAAAAGTTACTTTTCACCCTTCATTTTCACAAGCCTCAAGACTAGGATCCCTGCTGATCCAAAGGCAGTTCTGCTGTTGTCAAGATGCTTTTTTTTCCCTTTCACCCAGTTTCAGAGGCACTGTGAAGAGCTCTTGTCACTGGCATTTCAGGAGTGCAGGAGGTGGCACTAGGAAGAATGTGCAGTTGCTTATGGGAGCATTAACTTCCACAAATCTCTTTGGAACATGGGCAGTGAGAAGCCCAAGAGCAGCTGTTTGCAGAAAGGGAATAGTTCAAACAACAAGGATTTCACTTGTGCAAGTAGTGATACTTTGGCCCATCATTAGGACTTGGCAGTGAGAATTCTTCCAGCTCATTTAATGTGGATTCTCAAGTACAATCCCACAGATCCACTTTCTGCTCTCATGTCAGTTCTGTTATCTGTAGAGTGAATATATTAAAGCTGTCTGCTGGGGGCAAACAGCACCTGAGAGATTCAGAAACACCAATGTTACCAAAAAACACATTTGCAAAGCAAAATGTGTGATAACATCATAAATACACCAGAATTGTCATGGATGTGCTTAATGTTGGTGGATTCTGTGGTGTGTGTGCTGTCTGGAGTGGGCTTTGCTCCTAATAAATGATGCCACTTATCCCTTGGAAATAAGCAAATTTAAATCATAAGGATTTATGATTTTCCATATTTATTTGACCAGTTTTTTTCCTATTGAGGACAAGGAGTGAACTTGGTTGGTTACTTCTTGGAACACAAGTGGACAGGTTTATCCAAAGGTAATTCAGGTGATTTCCTTCTAAGATTTACCAACATTGGAATAATAATGAGTTCCTTTGTTTGGCCAAATAAGTGTTGTATGTGGTTTTCTTGTTGTTTTTTAACTGCATTAAGACTGTAACCTCATTGTGATGATCTAGGGTTTTCTTCTGGAGATGATGTCTCCTGCCAAATAAAAAGCATATGTGTAGCCCATGGTTTTAAAGAGCATTTTGATGGCTGCACGTACCCAGGAACTGTTTAGGAGGGATTAATTTATATGGCTTTGATGCTTAACCAGGAATCTTAATGAAACAAAGTCATGAAAAAGTTAGTAAAGCTAATTTAAGTCTCTGAATGTAAATTTTAAATGAAGTTTTTATTGATAATAAATACACTTTGCTCCTCATTAGTCTTCTAGGCTAATATCAGTAAAAGAAACATGTTTTACAAAGATTTAACATTAAAAATGCTATTAATATGACCCTTGGTACAGCAGCACAATTAGATTTCCAAGTGAGCATTTAGGATGTAACAGCGATTAATGACAACCATCGAAAACAATTTTGAACTCCATCAGTTTAACTCAGGAGGGTAAACTTAATATGATAATTTATCTAGTTGAATTGTATCAGCTTAGCAGGAAAGTATGCAAATATGTGACCCTTACCTAGAATCTAAATGGCTGCTGTGCTGATAGATTTATCAGTTCCATTAAAGAACTTGAGGGAACTTTGGAATTTCAGCAATTGTTCCCTCGGAGGCTGAAAACCAAACCTGGTCTCATACTGGGACCATTCTGGTTCTGCATATTTCCATCATTTGCCTTTGCTCCTAATATGACAGCAAGAAGCAAATAACTGTTTCTAATAATATCAAATGGAGTTGTGGAGGACAGCATTTTAATGGAGGAAAAGACCTCCCTGTGGGGTTGTTATTGCCACTATAGAACAGCAGTTACACAGTTGCAACAATAGTCTCTTAATTGATTCGTTTAATTAGCAAGAGATGAAGCTGGTGCTGCATCTTGTCATCTGTTATCACAGGGGTGGCTACAGAGGGGATCTTTGCATTTGTCACTCTTTGTGGTTGGCTTTAGGTGGAGTGAAAGGAAACTTCCAAACCCATTTTGCCCAGAGAGGTGAGCAAGGATATTTTGTGAGAGTGCTTCCACTGTTTTCATGTCTGCTGTAAGAGCTGACATAGTCTCTGGAGTAGAATTTGTGACAAAGCATTGTTTTACTGAGGGGGGAGGGAAATAAAAACCTTAATCCAGTGATGCTGGGCATTTCTAACCTAAATATGCAAATCTAAGCATTATAGGAATGGTGGATTATTTGGGGCGTCACTATTGTAGACTAGATTTACTTGGAAGAAATAGGGTCAGATTAGTGAAACCAGCCATCTGCCTTGGGATTGCTTTTTTGTGGCATTTTTTTTTCTTTCCAGACCAGATAAACAATGAGTTACACGAGCACATGGTCCATGGTAGGGAGCAAGTGTAAAAGAGGGACTCTCTTCGTGATTGGTTTTCCCTGGAGTAGTTAGGAATACAGTGCTGTGATTGCTTCTGGGAGATGAAGTAATTTTTTTACTCAAACCTATTTTATTTACATTTTAAGGGTATGTAAATAAATGTATTTTCAAGGCATGTAAATAGATGGGGAGCTTCAAATTCTTCTCTTCTCCTTGGCTTAGTTTTGTCTTCTGTACAAGGTTATTCTTTCCTTATGGAAGGAAATATTTCCAGAGGAGGACAAACTTCTTGTTAAATGCTAATTAAGAAAATGAAGGTTACGTTGGCACACTTCCATTGTCATAGCACTGACCTAAAAGAAGGCATCTCCTACTAATCTGAAATAAATTAGACAGAGGGAAGAGAGTGATTCTGTGCATGGGAAACGTTTTAAGATGTCTGCCTCTGGTCTGGGTTTGAAATGACTGTGCCATTGCTGTGGTTTTTGGTTGTTTCTTTTTGGTTTTCTACTTGTGTTGGACGTGTGAGTGTTTTGGAGTCTGGTGGTGCTGTCAGTGTGTGCAGCAAAGGGAAAATGTGCTGTTGGAGGAGGCATCTTTTTTAGGACAATTTAAACAAAGGTTTAGCCTGGTTATCATTAAAGACCCCATGGTAATTTCCACAAGGTTCTGAGATCCCTGCATGTTCTGAGAGTCTTGGCCAAAGTCCACTTTGTGTAATTACCTTCTGTCTGCACAAATCTCTAATGCAATTTCAGATGGGTTTGGTATTTTTCAATTCCTGTCCTATAACAGAGAAAATATTGCCACACGCTGCTCGTAAATACTGTGGTTATATCCTAAGCTCAAATGAAGAGTTTTCTGTAAATTAACTTAGTAAATTTTGTTTTCCCATTCTTAAACCACCAGAATATGTGACAAAAGATAAGTAAATAGTAGGATATGTCATTAAATCCACAAACTGGGGAAAGAACTCTTGAATTTTTTGACTTCTCTGTTTCACTGTGTGTCAGGGTTCAGGGTCAGGGAGCCCCCAGACTGATAACAACCCCTCTCTGTTAACCCCCCTTCCCAAAGGGGAAGAGAAAGGGAATAAAGGAGTGATACTTTGCAATTAAAAAAAGGAACTAGAACAGTTTTAATGAAAATTAAAATAATAATAATGAAATCTATACAAATATGTACAAAAACAGCACTGAACCCAACCCCCTGATGGTAATTTTGTCACTGTCACTGCTGTTGGCACAGGGAGAGTCCCAGCCTGGGCCCCACAGCAGCCAGGAGCTGTTCAGGAGCTGGATTCTGGCTCTGGGCTCAGGAACACAGGGATTGGGATGAAGGCAGGATGGACAGAGTCCTGCTTGGGGCTCTGAGGGGGAGAACCCCCCAAGAGAGGAAGAACCACAATGAACGACACGAGCCAAGAGCCTAGTTGGGCCTAGTCAGGCCTAGCCGGGCCTACCTCAACCAGACACTCTTCAGCTCCCAGAGCTTTCTCTCCTGGCTATGCCATTCCAGCAAGGCTGGAATCCCTCGTTGGTCAGTCTGGGGTCCCCTGTCCTGTCCCCTCCTTTCCCTTTCTGCACCCCCAGTGTGATGCACAAGCTCCAGCAGTGGCCTTGGTCTGCACCCCAAGCCTTGGCAGTGACTCTAGCCATGGGGTGTTCTCCCTGCTGGAAGCAGCCCCTGGCTGCAGAACATGCTGCTGGCTGCAGACAGGGCAGGGACTGAGAAACCCTCAGCTGGAAAGTGACATCACTGAACAGAATGTGTTCAGTTGACACAGCAGAGAGATGAGATATCCCAAGAGTCATAATCCACTCACACAAAAGAAGAGATGCTGGAAAGTTTGGAAGCATTTCCATAAGCAGAACAAATCCTGTCATGTAGCAATGTAAAAAAGATGTTTACATCCAATGCTATTTACCTGAGCAGTTAATGGGATTGCATTCTTTATGTTAAACTGATTATCATGAATTCACTGCAAAGGCATAAAAATACTGTGTGTGAACAGACACCTCTTTGAATTCAGTTTCTTCTCATGGTTCCAGCTACTTACATTAAATAGGTGACACTGGCTTGATTTTTACCAGGATAAACTGGAATTCACCATGCTAACAGAACCAGTTCAATACAAAAACAACATTTCCTTCAAAAAAAAAATCAATTTAATTCAAATTCTTTTTTATGTTTTGGGTTGAACAATCTTAATTGTTTTTTTCTCTCATAAAAGTTGATATGGAAACTGTTGCACGAGTTGTTTGGAACATTCAGTTTTCCAACCTACGTAAATGTAGGGGAAAAAGTGAAGTGCACACCCTGAAATAATTTGGCATTAGAGACAGATTACCTACATCCTTTAGCATTAAACAGGGATAATTTCTTCAACGGGGAAACCTCAAAGTGATGAGGACACTGTAGCTACAAAAATGCAGCCAGCACCTGCTAAACAACCTCTTGATTTTAATCACCTTTAAATATTCAGACTTTGGGCAAATCACAAATATACATCTTGGAAGAGCTGTCAAAAAGAACAGAGGAAGTTTTGCACTGTCCTAAATAAAACATGCAATCTCCACAGATTCATTTACTCCAGCAGTGAAAATCTGGAGATATCAATTAGATACCAATACTAGATTAGAAGAAAAATTAGATACTAGATTGGATTAAAAGAATATTAGAAAAACAACCATAAGATCTTCTCAGGGAGCAATGAAAGGGACACCCTGACACTACAGTTTCTGTTGCCTCTGCCAGTTTAAAATGTATTTTTTTAATACCTTGATTTCTTTTTTGAAGGTTTTGTCACAAAAAAATTCTCTTTCATAGCATTATACTGTGGTGTCATCTCCAAACCCATGTTGGGACATGTGCAAAAGGTCAGCAGATGTGAATGGAAGATGGAAATATTCCAAATAAAATAGTTACCCAGAGCTGAGCACTACTGAGTGAAGCTGGCATGGGATTTTAACTTCTGAAAGCATCCACTCAGCTTCTGTGAATGCCACGTGGTACCACAGGAGCTCTCAGGAAGCTGCTTGGAAAAGAATGATGCACAAACCATGGGCAAGCCCTAGTTTTCACCATTAAATCCATTGCATTTTCCACTTGCCACTGCTTGCACCTCCCATAACAACTATTCTCCATTTCTTTTCCTCTGTCCCATAAAAAAAAAACCCAACCCAAAATGATTGCTTCTGCTTTACTTAATCCTCCACTTACATCAACTCCATTGTTCATTTCCTTGCCTTTCATCTTCTCCACGTTAATTCCCCACACTGCTTTTTGATCTAGCTTTTTGTTTCCAGGTTGGGTGGGTTTTTTTCCCCTACAGATTCTTTCTGATGAAGAATTTACAGCCATAATGTTTAGCTGATGTGCATGGTGATATTTTATTGATTTGCCACTCTGTCTATTAGTTCTGTATAATGAACAGCATTATCCAAAACATGAGGTGGGTTGCCTGTGCCTATGGCTTGGATCTCGAAAATCAATTTAACTCCCCTTGAAAAAATGGGCCATTTTATCAGTAAATATTCATATTTAATTCTAATTGGAGCAGCATATGCAAGGAGCAGCCAGAGAAAACAAACATTTCCCTCTCACAGTCCAAAGAATTACTCTCTGCCATAGTGGCAAGCCAAGTAAATAGAATAATTGCAATTTTCACTGCTGCTAAATAAGAAATAGAAACCCTCTCCAGGAACCGTTGTGTGTGGCTGTAATAAATGCCCACAGAAACAGGATAACTTACATTATTCATCCCCCTGCAGAAAGCATGGCCCTTTTAGAACTGAAAGAAGTGGAGCAGCTGATTTTAGCTGATATAAACCATAAATTATAATTTAAATAGAGGCTATATTTTAAGGAAAAAAAAAAAAAGGCATTTCATTCAGGCAAATGCTGAACAAGTGCAAGGCTTATGTTCCTAAAGCAATATCTAAGTACATAAAGCCCTCAAAAATTAATTTACTACACTACATTTTCCTTACCTTAACTGCAAGGTTGTAGAAACTCTGCTAAATTTGGTGTTTACTCATTTGTGTCAAAACCAGTCACGGGATAAAATCTCTGAGAAGTCCCAGAAGTAGAAACCAGAGCCAAAGCTTCTTTTCTTCCAGGCTCCCAGAGCCATGGCCAGCCTGCAACTCTGTTTTTCCTTGGGCATTGGGTCTCTGGCCTCGTGAATGTTTTATTCCTCACTGCACCAGCACAGCTCCAACAACAAAAAAAAGGGTTTTAATTGCTCCCCATGACATGAGAGCAGCAGAAGGGAGAGGCTTCAGCCCAAGCAAGATGCTGGAAACTCCAGGTATGTGCCAAGCACCCACAAAACAACTGTATTGTACCACTGCCTCTTGTCCTGGCACTGGGCACCACTGAACAGAGTCTCCATCCTCTTGACACCCACCTTGTCTCTCTAAAATCCTAAAGACAAGAGAAGCAGAAGGTGGTAAATTGAATTGATGTCTGGTGGGTGAAGGGTAAATTAAAATGATGTCTCTTGTCTTTCTAGTCAATACGTGGTGGAATAAAAATACCTCTGAGCTTACTGAGTTCTATTAACAAATAATAACTAACAGTAAAAATCCTTCAGCACGGGCAACTGAAAGGGACAAAAAAAGCCTATTTTTTTCCTACATTTTTCTCATCAAATCACAATGTCTGGGGTTGGAAGGGACCTCTGGAGATCCTCAAGCCAGAGCAGAGGCACCTAGAGCAGGTGACCCAGGAACAGATCCAAGGGGGGCTGGAATGTCTCCAGAGCAGGAGACTCCACAACCTCCCTGGGCAGCCCCTGCCAGGCTCTGCCACCCTCAGCTTGGCACATCACTTTATAGGAGCCTAAAATCTTCCTGCCCATGAGGTGGGGACTGTTCAGGTTGAATTCACTTTGATGCCATTAAGAGCCAGACCCCAGGCATTGATATTTTCTGCTACAAACAATTTCAGCCATCTCACAATGGAAACTTTTCAGACTTTTTTTTCCCCCCTCTGTGCAGCCAGATAATGTAAACCAAAAAAGGATCTCACTTTTCAAACTCTGCAATTCTTTCCAGGTATCAAGCCATTACACTACTTGCTACTTAGAAAAAAAATAAAATAAAATAAATTCACAATATAGATACATTAGTTTTACATTTCATATAGAATACGTGCCAGGTTTTTTTCTCCATGCATTTTCTTTCCAGACAAAAGACAGCAGAACTGTCTTACAAGTGATAAAAATTGAATATGCTTTCAGTACAGACATTTTCTGTACCTGGCTGAAGGCATTAATTCAGTTTCAAAAGCACTAACTTGCAATCTCCCACAGCATTATGTGATGTAGAAAGGAAACTTGTGTCTTCAGAAGCAGCAAAATACTGAATAAGAGAGCTCAACTAGGCAGCAAATTAAGGTCTGAAGTCCTGTAGACACCTAGTTAACCCAGTTGGGAAAATATTCATGGGTTTTAAGAGTTGCTGCTAGAATTGTAGCAGGTGCAGGGACAGCAAAAGATGGAGATTCTGCTGTCAAGAAGTAAATATTTCCCCCATTTCCCAGATATCCTCTGAGAAATCATTTTAAAATTCCTTTTATTTTGACAGCAAATGCTTTAAAGGTAATTTTTACCAGTGGAGGAGTCTGCCAGCTGGAAATTTATTTATTCCACCCCTGGAAATAAAACTCTTATCAAGCTTCCATTATTCCCAAGGTTTTCCTCAGTGTGGCCACAGTCCTCTCAACCAAGCTCCTCAGCCCAGTTCATTTTCCTGGGAGAACTTTCAACCAAGGGGCAATGAAAAGAAGATTTAAATACTTTCTGATGGAAATAAAACCACTGATCACCTATTTCCAAGAAAATAGAGAACAAAAGAAATACTTCAAGCCCAGAACAACAGAAAACAATTGTCTTACTCTACTGCTGGAAAAAAAACCCAGTTATTTTGAGGTAAGACAGACTCCACCCACTGCTATTTTTTTTATCTATGTGGTAAAATGGTATTAAATAAGATATATACATATTGCCACTCAAAAAGGGCAATGTGGAAAAAAACCCAACAAGATTACCTGTTATGAGGATGACAAATAGCATTAAAGGCTGGCAAACTCAGCTGGAGGTAAAGGGTACCTCACAGGTGAAAGGCTCAGACATCTCTTTGCTTTCCAATGTTAATTAATCTTCTACGTGCTTTGCACAGAGCAGTTCTTAATGACTTAGCCCCCAAAAAAGAAGATTTCAGGTAGGAAAATTAAGTGTATTTGTATATTGTAGTAAAATTAAGTGTATTTTTATGTAAAATTAAGTGTATTTTTATGTAAAATTAAGTGTATTTTTATGTAAAATTAAGTGTATTTTTGTGTAAAATTGAGTGTATTAATGAATCTTAGTAAGATTCAGTATATAAAGATATTCTCTCCCAAATCCTGAAGCTGATTCTTGTTGTTTCCCAAGTCACCTGTGTTTTTTATTTACTCTGCAGCTATTTCTCAGGGTTAAAACCAAACTGGAAAATTAACATTAGAGCTTCTTTCAGTCCTGGTGTCAGTGCCAGGCACCACTGAGCCAAGTTCAGAGCTGGGCCAACTCTGTTTGAGATCAAACAATACAGGTTAGTGTTGGTTTAACAAAGAAAAAACAACAAATAAATACAGTGGGGTGGGGGGGGGGGGAAACCCACACATATAAAAAACGAACACACTAATTGAAAAATCCACCAAACTATGTCATGTGGATTAAAACAATTGTTGATTTAATCTTTTTTTCAAGAGATAATTAGGCCTGAATGGGAGTGAAAATGCAACATTATCAGATTGTGAAGAAGTGTCAGCTCATGTTGGTCTGAATTCTGATCTAGAGAAGATGAATGCTACGTGCTTGAAAATTCTAATTGTAAGGAGTGAAATATGCTGGTAATTAGGAAGGCATACAACAGAGATGAAATATAACCTAGAAGGCCAGATGAGAATTTCTCCTCTGAAGTCATTTCATCTGTTAATCACTCCAGCTAAGAGTACCAGAAGTAAACCTGCTAAAATGATCAACTAAGAGAGACCATCAAAACATTTCAGCTGAAAAATAATTAAAATATAGATATTTATATACCCAAACCAGTACTTATTCACAGAATATATATATTTATATACCCAAACCAGTACTTATTCACAGAATATATATATTTATATACCCAAACCAGTACTTAT
>JAOEGS010010914.1:62927-82586 GCA_025447755.1 Corythornis vintsioides
CTGGCTGCAGACAGGGCAGGGACTGAGAAACCCTCAGCTGGAAAGTGACATCACTGAACAGAATGTGTTTGGTTCTCACTCAAACTAGAACACTGTGTTTGGGCTGCCTGTGAGCTAAAATATCTCTGCTGCTAGGACCATCAGTGAGGGAAAAGCCAACCCTCAGACCATGTCAGAGGGCAAACTTAACACACCACACAGTGCTTTGAAGAAGGTAGGAAGCCAGTGTGGGGCTCTAAGTGCTGTCATCATGCTCTCAGTTGGCTTTTACTTGCATTCCATGCTTTTTTTTGTTGCCTGTATGTTTGTCTCTTAACTCCAACTGGTTTCAGTTCCTCTTTCTGGATGCCTTTCATGGGCTCCAGAAGATGTGTTCACTTGAAAATGGTCTGCTCCTGTGTTGTCTCTTTTGATGGAATTTATTGCCTTAGATTTGAAGCTCAGCCCTCCTGTCTACATCACTAAAGCCTTGCATTACTTTGTCATATGCCATGTCAAGTCTTTTTTTTTCCTGATATTCCTTCTTTCTAGTCATCCTTTAATGTGATTTTTCTGCCATATTTATCTTCTCCCATCTTTTTTCAGATTGCCTCTCTTGTGCATTTTCTGTCTCGTGCTTTTTTTAGGCCTATCTGGGTTTTTTGCTGCAAAGATATAAGGCTCAAGAAGTCTTGCTGTTAATCTGACATGATCTTACATGTTTTTTCTGTAAGTAGCATTTAGTAGAAGCATGAGGATAAACTAGAGGAAAAATGGTATGCATCAACAAGTCAGTTACCATACAAGCATTATGGAGAGGGATATCTACAGTATCTGGGTCCTGTTTATTAATTGCACATAAAAATCTACTTCAATTGATATTTTGAAGCTTTGCAGATGTTTCCCAGTGCTTGTGTAAGGCTCTGTGCAAACAGCAGGGGAATTTACCAGGTAAGAACAGACAGTTGATTTCACTTTAGAGGAAACTTTGAGTTTCTCTTCTGTTTAAAGCACATGGAAAATTACATTAATGCTGTTTTAACATAGATCTTGTACATCCCTCCTTGTCTGAAGTGCAGCAACCCACTGTGCCAAAGACTCTCAGACTGGTACAAACAGGCAGCCTCCCATCTTGGTGCCATTCATGCCAACTGATCTTTGTAACCCATGCCCATAGGAAGGTGAAGGGCAGAGCAGATGTCATGGGAAGTATCATATCATGCTTGTGTTGACCATCTCCTGAACACCAGGCTGATGTCTTGGAGAGGTGCCACGTTGGCAGGGTGCACAGGAAGCATTCACATAGCAAATTGTGTTATGAGCAGCAGAACCACAACAAGGTTCTTCCTGCATCTGATGATAATTGTTTGATTGGGGGGGGGGAGGGAGGGACAAAAAGGGAGGTCAGGGTGATGTGGATGAAAAGGAAAGGCCCTCACTATTGTAAGGACAGTGAAAACAAACTGTCCCTGTGCCAAAGAAATTGAATAAAATTCAGTGTATATGACACAGCAGCCCTGAGCAGGACATGGGAATATTCCACTGAGGCCCAAAAAGCCCTGTGGGTAGAAAAGCTGTTTTGGTGCCCTGTCTTCTCACTGCCACCTCCTTCTTCTCCTTTCTTGGCTGATTTCTCCTCACAGGCCCTCAGAAGCCACTCTCACTGCTTTCTTTGATGTCAGTCTTCCTAGGAGGAAAAACAAAGATGTTTGAGTTCTCAAATAATTACATTAGTGTTCTGTTACAACTCTTTGGGCGTTCCTTGGTTTGAGTTGGTTTTTTTTTTGTGAGGATTTTGTATTATTTTGGGTTGGGTTTTTTTTCTCCTTAGGTTTATCTTTTAGTTATAAAAGAGCCACAGGGAAGTTCTCCCTCAGCTTTGTGAGTTCCAAGCCAACAAACAGCAAGCAGAACAACCCAGTGCAGCTGCTGTGCCTAAGCCAGATCTGGACACTGCATCAAGATGATCACAGCTACATTCTGAAAGGCATCTGTTCCACAGCCTGGTTTTCACACCTTGGCTTAGAAAAAAAACCCAAACAGTTATAATGGAAATATTCTAGATTTATTGCAGTAAATAGTGGTTTTTTATAAGGCACAAACTACTGATGTTTGCTGTAACTTCTGAGAAGTTAGAAAGCATCCCAAGATGCAAGTGAGGCAGTGAGTTTCTTGAGTATGGCTGCACTGAGAGGTATCCAGTTAAGGAGATGATAGAAGCTATTTCTAATGCCAAAAAGGCTGGAAACTTGTGGTGAAGCTGTAAGATTGAAATCTCTGGTGGTGCTGTAGAGGTTTGATGTGAGTTCACCACTTTGCTATGGCAGATAAATTACTGAAGGGAGAAAAAGTGTGTGACTGAGAATCTTAGGTGCATGCCTTGAGAATATGAGCTTTACTGAGAAGGTGAGAGTTAGAGAAATTATGCCAAACCATCATTAATTCTTCTTTTTGATCTGAAGAGTCAGTGATTTGCTCTTTGCTCTTTTAGTTGTGGAGTTTTCCTTTATTCTTATGATTTCTGGCTCAATTCCACACATTGTTATTTGCTGTGCTCCAGAAGCAGCTCTGCTGATGGCAAATATTGTCTGTTCTCCTCCTCCCACTTAACTTCAATCCTAGGGCACTTGGTCAGAGGAACAGGCACCAAAAGTCCTGAGTGCCCTGGAATTCAGGAGGGAGTTTTCACAATGAAAATTGGTTTTTTTCACAATCATTCACTGAATGATTTACCTTTAGTGGTTCATCACTGTGACTGTGCATTAGCAGTGGTGAATTTGGAGCTCAAGCCTGATGCAGTTGTATTTTTTTGGGGTGGCTGTCTGTGGGGATGTGCTGGGATTGGAGAATGGGTGCCCTGATTTGTGTTGAATAGTAGCAGGGGAATGTGATCTGCTAGATCAGAGTCCAACCATACCTAAAAACCAAAAAAAAAACCCAAAAACCCAAACTCAAACCCCCCACCAAACACAGTCCTGCTCTCACAGCATGTCCTGAAGCACCTTCCTTGGGCTGGAAGGGATTTGTGTGTCTGAAATCATTCAGGTTGGTAGAATTAATTCAGCATTATACTGAGCTGACTGGCTGTGAAGTGCTTGTTTTCTCTTCCTTTTTGCTTTTCTCTGTACAAACCAAACAGCAAACTTGAGCTCTGCCTACCAAAAATGTCTTTTGTACTTAGATGAGAGAGATAATCTCTAACTCCAGTTTCACATTAGCATTCTGCTTCTAGAATAAAACTGTGTCCTTTGGGCAAGAAAAAGGGGTTTTTTTTACCAAGCATGCACTACAGTCTATGTAGTGATGGCCCATTTTGGTGACTTGTTTACTGGGGTGTCTTTTACATCCAAATTCTTGGCTGCAGACAAAGCATTCAGATATTTTTTATCCAAAAAAAAAAAAAAAAAAAAAAAAAAGATGAAAATTGTGTGAAATTGGAGCCAAGTTCCCATTCTCTGGAGTAGCATTTCAGCCTCTGGGAGGACAGTCTAGTGCAGAGTAACTGAAAACTCCAGCCTGGGTTTGTTTGAACAATCTAAACTTAAAGAAGAGACAGCCAAACAAATAATTCTTCATTCTTGTGCTTTTTCTATTTACACTGGCAGTGGTGTCTTCCTCAGATAAAACGTTTTGATATGAAGCAGTTCCTCTAATTTTACTGGGCTCTGTTGCTTTTTATGGTAACACACACTGTGCAGGAAGGTCATTATACTGGAGAGGGAAGAGAAAAAAAAACCTGTCAGCATAAAAGAGAAAGTTAACATTGCACATGTTGTCTTTGTTTATGGGGTTCCTGGAATGTGGTGTGAATGGAGCCAAATGATGGCTAAAAAAATGTTCTTTTTCATATGCTGGGGCAGCCTGGTTGTGTGTTCTGCTGCTAACAGGTACTTCACCTCACAAATACAGCTTGTAAAATTAGCTCTGAAAACCAGAGTTGAGTGTTGCCTTTGTATGCTGCTAGAATTTGCTTTAAAGATCTCTTTCTTTTTTTTGGCCCAGGGTGGGGCAGTGTAATTGTTATCTCATTGGATTAACCCAACTCTGTGCCACGAGAGCATTGAAATTAATAATGCAAGATATCTTTTGCTCAGTGCTGACTTGGTGTTGACTGATGACTGTACCTCCCAGGGAGCCTTACAAACTGCACTGCTGATTTCTGTCTCATTTAATGTGGTCTTAACATCTGGGTTACAAATGGCCATTCATCAGCTTTGACTTCCAGGACAGGGAATGAAAGAAAATGCAGGTACTAGACATTTTTTTGGTGTTCCATCCCCCAACAGGCTTCATGTCCAAGGTTAAGCCAGGGCAGAGGAGTGAAAACCCTCAATAACTCTTGGGTTACCTAAGCAGCAGAGAATTCTTCATTATTTTACCTTATTAAAAGAATAAGTATAAATAATACAACTTTGCCTTAGAGAAGACAGAAGTGCTTTCAGTTTCTACTTGAATTGAGGTTTCCTCATTAACTGGGGCTAACCAGGTGTTAACCAGCTTCAGATTCCTGCACAGCAGTGGAGAAGGAACCCTGATGACTTGGGAGATGAAGGATCAAGTCAACAATGAAAGGCTAAGAGTGAGTTGGGAAGGAAAGGGAAGATGACTAGCCAGGAAGGATCAGCCTGAGTCAGGAACACATTTCCTGAAACCACTCAAGCATGTGCTTCAAGTGAGGTGGGTTATTCTCTCCAGGAGTCATTTTCACAAGTGTGTGAGGCAGCTACAAGGAGGTCAGTGAGGAAGAAATTCCACTGGGAAGAGAAGGATGCTGCCTTGTGGGGTCAGAGAGAAAGCAGTGTGCTCTTGGGAGACATTCCCTCTCCCAGGGAAGATCCCAGGGCATGGGTGAGGGGAAGATTTCTACCCTGAAGAGTAGGCTTGGCATGACCTGTCAGTGCAGTGTGAGCATCACCTGCTGAAATGGCCTGGCATCAACAGGTACCACAGCTATCTGGGTTGGTTGTTGATGAAAATATCCCTAGATGGCTTTCTTGTGTGTTTCATTACACTGGATTCCTTTACAAGCCAAGCTGGTATTTGTTTGGCTGAGTTCCTTTTGGAGTTCAATGGGAGTGGACACCTTAAATGCTAATTTCTGCTTGATTTTTTTATATGCACTGTAACACCTAGATGATTTCTTTAGGGATTAGCATTCTTTAGGCAGTGGTTTTGTTCAGGAGCAATTACTTGAATGCTCAGTAAAGCTGAAATGGTGCATTTTACTCTTTATGGAGTATTGGTCAAAGCATTGGTATCCATTAAATCCATTTCTCCCACCTAAAGGAAGAAAGCAGAGTGTATTTGGATGCCAGCAGTTTCAAGATACTTCTAGCTTCTGGCCTCAACCTAAAGGAGTGAGACCTGCAAATACTAAGTATATAAAATTCCAGTGGATTTTATTGGACAAGGGAACTTCATAGTAAAAAAAAAAAGCAATTCTGTAGTTTGAATGATTTCCAAAAGACATTGTTGGGTGCAGAGCTGTGAAATGTAATTGCTTCTCCATCCTGACAGAGCCCTGGGATCTGCAGTGGCTTAAGAAAAGCCAAGACCCAAGGCCAGAATTTCAGAGGCAGTTGAGTCCCACTACAATCATGCAAGTTAGGCAGCTAAAATACCTTTGCAGTCTGGCTCTAAGCCCATGCTTTTTGTTGCTGTTGGGCCATTTTCCTTATGGCAGGTCCTTCAGTTGGGAAGGAACAGGAGAGGGATTTCCTGCAACGTGCTGTTTAGCACTGGGACTCACCCCCAGGCAGTGGCAAAGAAGAATTTCCACACCCCTCCTCCTCCTCACCAGGTTGGGGTTGAGAGTAGATCCCAGCAACGTGGACATCACTGAGCTGAGCTTGTCCAGCTTCAATTTGATTTTCTGGGTGGTAATACTCTGCTGTTTTGAAAGGGAGGAGCAGCCTTAGAAAGCCAGGCTGGAAAATAGCTCAAAATACACTTTTTTCTCTCATCAACCCATAAACTGTGCTAGCTGAAAGCACACAATGAGTGGGAAGTGAGCACTAATCTGCTTGGCTCTGTCTGAACCTTCATCTTTCTGTTGATCTCAGTGGGAGATTTTAATATTCTCCTGTTGTTATTTTCTGTTTTGCTGACTTTCAGCTTGAGATATTGGCACTTAAAATCACGTTGGCTGCCTGAATGCCAGATCAGGCTTTATGAGAATTAATAAAATCATGTTGTTATGAATCTTAGAGATGGCACCAGCTGATCTAAGTGGGGTCTGCAAATGATGGAATGAGCTGGTTCTGCCTTTATTTCTGAGCTCCCTTTCACACACTTGAAAGGATTTGGGTGTGCACATCAAAGCCCAGATTCTGCCTGCATTGCTAAGAGAGTATCTCTAATTGATCTAACCACCTGAGCTAAAAGTCTGAATGAAAATTCAACTTTATGATTGCAAATTACTTTTGCACAGCCACCAGTTTGCTCTCTGGTTTTCCCCTCTCTACTGGCCTCCAGTTCCAGACCATGGTTCTTGAACCTGCAGTGGATTTGCAGCTGATCTGGTGAGGATTGCAAAGAAAGTGGCAAGGTGAGAAAGCCTTCAAATTGAGGAATCTTTCTTTCTTTATAACGATTTCTTCTCAGAATCATCTCTGCACTTCAGTTCCATAGAAAACCTGTGAAATCTCCAATCAAATTGGGATTACACTCTGGTTTTCCCCACCAAAGAGATCCTTCTCCAAATCCTCCAGAACTGTGACTGCCTTATTTATCCAGCTGCTTGATATTTATCCAGTTCCTTTCTCCTTAGTTAGATAAATGAGGGCTAATTAGCAGTGACCAACTTCATCAAGTAGAAGGCCCCTAGAATACTTCCATACCCAAGAAAACATTTTATTGGAGCCTAGCTCTTTTTGTTGTGTTCAAGGAAAGCTTTTCTTTTATTAAAATCCACTAAAAATTCCTTATTCATGTTTTAAAATAGCTCTGTACAAAAAATATCTCATGGAAATACATTGTCAGGTTTCTGTTTCTGAGATGGGGAAGAAAATGATTCCAAATCCTTAGTGCTTGCTCACTGCTTGTGCATGTTGCCAGGCTGGATCTGAAGGCAGAACAAATGGAGATGTGTTGGTGAAGATCATTTGCATGAATCAACTCTGCCCCTTAGTTAAGAAAATCCTGAGGACCTGTGAGTCTTATTTTTGTGATTAGAATTACAGACACCACTGTGATTTCCAGTGGAAGCTGCAAGTTCTTCCATCTTACAGAAAACAGGATACTCACACCTTAGGTTTCTCCTCTGTCTCCAAGTTATTTCCCTCACTGGAGGATTGAGACCTTTTTTAATGTGAATTTCTCAGTAGTTACCAGTGACATCTTTACTATGCAGGCATCCAAGGTGGCCCAGTGGGAGTTTCAGTTCTCTTCTGATCATTTCCCAGGCTTCAGGCAGAGAATTTCTCAGGCTCACATGGTCTGGAGCAGTTGTTTCAGAGCAGTCCTCTCCTTCACATCAGTGCCAGGTTTGCAGAGGTGCCAGTGCAGCATCACTGGTGATGGTTCTGTTTCTGCAGCTCAAAGAAAAAGACAGTTCTCCAAGCCTGGTCTTAAAATCCTCAATGGTCTTGGTGATCCTGTACAGAAAAAATGGGGTTTAAACACCAGAGAGGTAGAGAGACAAATGTTTTAATCAGAAGAACAAAGCAAACCTCTGTGTTCTCCTCAGTAACAGTGTTAGAGGGGAAAATTTACCTTTTTTTAATTAAAAAAGTGAAAAATTAAGTCTTGCTGTTAAACTGCTCGTTTCAATTTCAGATGATCTGGCTGCATCATTACTTATTAATCCATAGTATTTTTTTTTTCTGGGCAGGAGGAACTTATTTATTGTATTTATTTACCTGATGCACAGGGTGGCTGCTCACAGTGCAGGGATATTGCAGTCATTTTGAGTTCTAAAGATTTTTAATGCTCCCTTTGTTGATGGATGGATGATTCCTCTCTGGCAAGCAGTTGAAGAGAACAATTTGAGTGTCAGTTTCACAAGTGAAAAAGAAAAAAAAAAATCCCAGAAGGAAAAGGAAGCAATTCATTCACAACGGGACGTGGTGCAGGGGAGGATAACCTGCCTTCAAAGATTTTTGTTGCAGTATTATAATGTTTAATAAATAGTTTACTTCAAAGGCCTTTGCTAGAGAAAAAAAAAAAGAAATAAAAATAAAATAAGCAGCTTTCCTGCTATTCTTGTTCACTGGTCCAGTGTTGCTATAAGTAGCTCATATCCTGTCCTCTGTGGTCTCAGGTGGTTAGCTTTTGTTTGGGAAGCTGAAGCTTCAACTGCAAGAGCTGTGCCACCAGTGGAATGATGAGCTAGTTGACAATATGTCTGAAAAATCAATGGACCTCATTGTGCAACTGCTGATTATTTTGGGTGATGAGCAAAGGTGACAGCTCAGACCATGTAAAAATAGCAGTTGCTAAGAAAGGCACCTAAAGTAAATTCTTCACTTCCATCTTCCCCCATCATATCCCTGTTTTTGTTGTTGTTGAAGCATTTTCAGAGCTTCATGGAGTACAAGATGTGTTGGGAGGTCAGTTGACCTGTCCTCAGTGTCCTGCATCAAAACCCTCTCCTGTTTGAAGTTGTTCTGGCTCCTCCTGTAGCCCTTTCTGTGTTGTTTTGTTTCTGCTGGACCCTGTGCTTTGTGTTCCACCATGACTCAAGGCTTAAAGGAAAAGGCTTGGGTGTTTCCCAAATAATTCCATCTGAGTTCTTCTAGTTCTGGGCATATCAACTGAGCTGCAGTTTTGTTTTCTTCCATTGTTTTCAAGCCTGAGTTGTTTCCAGTTGAGGGAGCAGGGGTGTGTTGCTGCCATCCTAAGCCTCATGTTTGTCCCTCACTTAGAGTTCCCATCACAGTTTGCATCTGAAAACAAAAAAACATTTAAGGGGGGGGATCATGAAACAATTGCAAAGACCCAGTAGCCAAAACTGTGGCAGGGCTTTGAGGGAAGCTGAGTGGGAAAAGCCAAGAAATTCTGCTGTGCCTACCTCCATTCACCCATGCTGATTGAATGGGATGTGTCCCATCATCATCTCCAGGGACATCCTTGGATACTTTGGCTGGAGAAAAGCTGATTTCACCAGATAATCCACAAAGAGAGGTGATTCTGAGAGCATTTTAGAGCTCCACCACTGCTCCTTGGAGTCTTTGCCATTGATCCTGCATTTCATCGGGGTCATTAGCTGGTGACTGTGAGATACTTAGTCAAGGAAGCAATTAGCTCAAATGGGCTCTGGTTCAACTCACTGCTAATGAACGACTATTACCAACTAATCAGTGTTGTAATGCTAATTAGTAAAGTGGGTAAAATAACTGGAAATTAAAATGATTAAACCTGCCTGTTTGCAAGAGGTGGATGATACAGTGAGCAAATGCAGTGGTTGGGAGAGGACATTTCTAGGAAGGGACCTGGAAAGATCATCTAGTGCAACAGGTCATCTAGAGCAGGTGACCCAGGAACAGATCCAGGGGGGGCTGGAATGTCTCCAGAGCAGGAGACTCCACAACCTCCCTGGGCAGCCCCTGCCAGGCTCTGCCACCCTCCCTGGGAAACCAATGGAGGTGGCCAAAAATACCTCACAATTTGAGATGAATTAGTCAGTAGAGGGAATGTGGCACTTCCAGGGGTGATGCTCTTCCACGTGCTTCTCTGCTTGGTCCATGAAGAGGATTGTAAAGGGGGTCAGAATTCCTGTGGTCCAGCTTTGATGTCTGTGTTGTACCCAAGGCACTGCTTGGGAGCTGTTAGAACACAGGACCTACTGGTGCCATGTCATTTCCCAGGGAAAATGGGGCACTTGAAAGCATCCAAACCTCCCAGGAAGTTTTTTTTTCTTTATGTAAATGTGTATATGCACACATATAAATATATGTAACTTATACACAGTGTAGATTTATATGCTTATATACAAATATTTTTAATGAAGATTAAAAGTGATCAAAAGAGAGCAGCTTAATGTAAATAGCAATGAATCAGATGATGACTACACTGAGGAGTATGGTTGTGCATGTGATAGGGAAGCTTAATTTGGTTTTTTCCCCCCCTCTGTAACTTTATTGATGCAAGTATTCACTTATAAAGCCAGTTAATAACTGTATTTCCAATTAAAAAGTCAAATGCTGGGGAAATGCAGCAGAGGGGAATACAAAAAGAAACAAAAAGTGGGAAAAAAACCCAGATAAAAAAAAAAAAGAAAGTATTAATGGGTGGTGGTTGTTGCTGCTCCATGTTCAATTGCCTCACTGCCCCACTGGCAACCCCTCGTGGACTCCAGCAGTTCCAGTACCTCTCCTGTGCTGAGCATATGTTGTATTGATTAGTTTGTCATGATGGGCACTTGAAATGGAAATTAGGGAAGCATCTCAACTGTTTGTGGCCTCATGGTGTAGGGGAAAGAATTTTAAGTGTAGGTTGTTAATTGCAATTCAGTTTTATCTCTATTCTGTGAAGCTAGGGCAGCATTTAAGCTGGTTGGGAGAGGATGGTTTTATTCTATCCTTCAGATTATTATTATTTTTAATTATTTTTTGAAGGAAAGGAGCTACTTTAGATCATTATTAATTTTTCCTCAGGAAAGCCAACTTCAATCTTACATGTATAAAAAGCCATGAAGTTGTAGGTGTTTTCTAGAAGATGGGACCTGTAAAGACAGTTTCAAATCACCTTTAATCACCTCTCAGTAAAGAGAGAAAAATGTGCCAGTCTAAAGCATTCTGGGTGTGTTTTCTTGGCTCTCCAACAAAGAATATCTGAATACTAAATCAGTAGTAAATCAGGAGTTCAAGTGTGCTGTGGAATTGCTTTTCTTCAGTGTAGTTCCTAGAATTTTTTAAAGATTAAAAAGCTGGAGGATTATGAGGATGCAAAGACACCTAAGGGAGAAAGAGCATCCAGAAGACCAGTTCCCACTGAAAGGGAGTAATCACACTCACAGGTATCTTTAATGCCTTCTAAAATCTTCTTTTCACTGATTTTCAAACTGCCAGAAAGGAAATGACTTTGCCAAAATCCCTATTTTTAGTTCATTTTGAAGTTTACAGAGAGGTTTTGTCGATCTCATTGACATTAGTTTTCTTTTCAACATACGTAATAGAACTTAAAATGATTCTTAAAATGATTCTTAAATGATTCTTAAAATCTTTCTGTTACCTGATGTTACATTCACACAGGGTTTTTTTTTACAGGATAAATGATGCCTTGGGGTAGCAATCCAGAGAACTAACTTTGCTTTCTTAAGCTGTTTTGAGCAGATTAAGTTGAAATTCATGCAATGTGCCCTTCACAATACAGAGTTGTCTGTCACAAGATACTCTAGTGTTGCTTCAGAGTCCAGACAAGCAAAGAAACACTGAGAATCTCTGATATTTTTTTCTTGAATGTGCCTTTTTTTCTGTCCTCTGTCTCGTGTGGCACAACCTTGTCAGAGGATAATGATGTTCAGTGTGCACTTGGTAGTTTTTCAGCTAGTTACTGTACTGTGCTGACTGGGAAATTCAGATTCTCCTTATATGAGACCTAAAAGAAGTAGTACAAAAAAAGACCTGAGCAAAACTCAGCCTCGGCTTCAGTTCCAACTCAGCCACCAGCAAACTCCCATTGCTGAGTATTGATTGTGTTCATTTACCACAGCAAAGTGCAGTCATTGATAACTACCTGCTGCTATTGAATCAATCTGCTGTGAGGCACGGGGCATTATTGTCAGGTAGGGTAAATAATATTGATCCTATTTGAAGATGAAGATGGCATAGGAGAAATTAATTTGATTCTATGAAGTTATTTAATTATCTTCCATCGACTGTATCAACAAGGAAGGGCATGTAATAATATGATATCATGAAGCAAGTTACAGCTGCAGGCTTTAGCAAGGGTGCCTCTCCATAATGGCAATAAACAGCTTTTGGGTTTTGGTTTGTATTAAAGGAGGAGGAGAAATCCCATTCTTGGAATCCATATGAAAGTAGGATCCCAATTGGAACCAAATCCTTTGGTGTTGTAAGTGGAATGCAGCAAACCAGGCCCTTGGTTATGTTGTGGGTCAGCAGATGTTGAAGCTTCAAATGTTATTCTGACTAATGCAGCCTGCTGTCAAAACTCCTCATCTTCCAGAATAAGCAAATAATCAGGAATGGGAGAAGGGAGTTGTGTTGATACCTTTTTGGGCTGTGATGATACCTATTGGCTCTGTGAAAGAGGAGCAAGGAAGGACAACTTCCACAAGCCATGGACATAATCTCTTCATTGCTCTGGCATCTGTTCCCTTATAATGATAACAAACTGTCTTACAGTGAATTGTCCAGGCTGAACAACCAATCTTGAAGTCTTAATACAGAAAAAAATAAGTTATTGTCACATAACATACGAAGGAAGCTGAGAATTCTGCTTCTTGTTTCATTTGAAATATTTAAGATCAATAACTTGCAGCTTTATCACTAATTAATGTTACAGAAATTGACATAAACGTGGTTGGTTGGGTTTTTTTTTTACACCAATACTTCAATATCATAAATTCAGATGTCTCTAGGCATTGGGCTTCAAATTCCAGGAGAGGTCAAGTACCCATTTTGGCACCTACAACAAGATTCAAGTGCAGTTTACGTGGCTGAGTCAAAGTGATCCAGGAAGCTTAAGACCCAGTGACTTTCTGAGTGTCCCCAGGACACCTAAAAAGTATTTAAACTCAAGAGGATAGTCTTCAGAAAGCATTTAGAATGGGTGGGCAGTGCTGGGTTCAACCCAAAGCCTGGCAGCTGTGGCCACAGGATAACCTGCATGTTTCTTCCTAACCTTGTACTGAGGAGTGAGAGTATTGTGGTGGATGAAATGAGTAGGTTATTTCCTTCCACCTTGGGACCAACCTTCTCCTGGGTAGTGGAATTCACTGTAAAAGTGGACTCGAGAGCAAGTTTAGGTTTCTTGTGAATGGTGGTTTTGTTTTTTTGAAGGAAGGATCCACAGTGAAACAGGATGAAGTTCCCTAGTCATCAGAATAAGTGCAGGACAGGTTGTATTTCACCTTTTTAACCAGCAGAGAAATTATCCTGGGGACTCTGGAAAATAACTCTCAGACCTACACTGGTGGTAGCTGCAAGTGTAGCAGTCCAGATTACTGTAGGCTGGCTGAACAATCCTGACTACAGTCAGAAAAATACTGATGTGAGAAATAACCACGGTTTAGAGACATAATAAGATAGAAGAGATGTATAAAGTGCATCTCTAAAAGCAATCCTATAATGCCAATTGCAAATCTATTTCCCATGGCATTAAAAGAAACGATTGTTCAGTGAAGTGAAGAGTAGGGCTGATCAAATATTTATTCAAAGCCCATTGTCTTTGAGTTTCATTTGCATTGAAAGAAATATTCCTAGCTTGCTTTCTCCACTGGTTTTTTGTTAGGATCATCTGAGACAGTTGCACGTGATGCCTTAATTGTGATGTCTAATATTGAGTCAGGAGCACAGATGGAAATAGGGTGATCAATACACTCCGTGCTCTGAATGCTTCACAAAAACTTAGCCTGACTGAGAAAATTAATACTAAATCACTTTAACCAACAACTTCAAAACATTACCCTGAGGACAGAGGTTAAATCAATTATGAAGTAGTGGCCAAAGCTCAGACACTAATAATGGAGGGCAGTGGTTAGGAGTTGTTCACTGAGGTGCTCTCCTCCTGTCTCCCTTGGGGTGATTTCATTCTAGTGCCCTATCTAGAGCTTGTGATGTTCATGATTCATCCCCAGTCCCAAATCCACTGAATAATGGGGCTGTTGACTGGTAAATGACTCTCAGGACCCACTTCTGACCCCAGCCTCTTACATGACCACGCTGGCTTTAGGCTAAGACAGCTCAGCCATAAATTGTCTAATGTATATTTGAGTTACTAACTTTGTGGGAGTGAAATATTTATAAATATAAGGCTGTTTTTGAAATAACTGCTCCAATTCATCAGCACACATCAGGGTATGTTTGACTACACGAGTGCTTAAAGTGGAAAATAAGAGGCTAATCTCTAAGATTTCTTTTTCACTATTTAATCCAAAAAATTGTATTTTTTCTGTCTGCTTTGCTATATTTTACATCTGATATGTGATGTCAATTGAAAGGAAAAGCAGAAATGATCCCTGGAGCAGAATTGGGCTCTGCTTCCCTGACTTCTGGGTTCATCTGGGCTTGAAGGAGGAAGTAGCTGTGGTAGAAGGTTCTGAGGAGGTGCAGAAGCAGAAGTCTCAATGTGTATTTTGAACCAGGGAGGAGGTAGAATATAAATATCTTCAGTGTTAAGTGACAGATGATCAGGGGTTTGTATTGCCAACGTGGATTTAGGTGCTCCTAAGACTTGGTGTGGCTTTTCATAATCTTCTTAGCAATCTTTTTCCTTAATTTTATTTCATCTGAAATAAAAACTAAGATTCTTTACATTGAGGAACAACCTCCACCCTGAAAACAACACTAAAGATAAGGGACTCATTTTTCAAATAAACATTTTTTTCCCAGAGCAGTGTGGGCAGCAGGAGCAGGGCAGGGATGGGGCCCTTGGCCTAGGCCCCGGGGAGGCCTCATCTCAGCGCTGGGCTCAGCTCTGGGCCCCTCATCCCAGGACAGGCCCTGAGGGGCTGGAACGTGTCCAGAGGAGCTGCCAAGAGAACAAGTGGTGTGAGGAGAGGCTGAGGAGCTGGGCATGGGCAGTGTGGAGCAGAGGAGGCTGAGGGGGGAGCTCATTGCCCTCTCCAGCTCCTGCCAGGAGGGTGCAGAGAGGTGGGGGAGGCCTCTGCTCCTCAGGCACTAGTGACAGCACCAGGGGATGGGCTGCAGCTGCAGCAGGGGAGGGTTATTTTATTGGATATTAGGAAGAAAATATTTTTGGAGAGAGTGGTGAGGCCCTGGAACAGCCCAGGGAGGTGGTCGAGACCCCAACCCTGGAGCCATCCCAGGTGGGGTTGAGGAGGCTCTGAGCACCCTGCTCTAGGTGCAGATGGCCCTGCTCTCAGCACGGGGGTTAGACTGGATGACCTCTAGAAGTCCCTTTCAACCCAGACACTTCTATGATTCTATAATATTTCAGTGTATTCTGTAATATTTCAGTGTATTCTATAATATTTCAGTGTTTCCACTCATTGAATGGAAAGTTCTCAATGCATTATCTTCTGTGAGACCACAAAGTCAGCAGGACTACTGACAGAAACAAGCCCAGGACAAAACTAGAGCCAGGATTTAAAGCATCTCTGTCTCTAATCTGAACAGTAATGCTACTAAACCCCATAAATCAGTTTACCAGGCTGTGTAGTTGCTGTGGTGTGAGAAGAGTGTCAGGAGAGAAGTGTGGAAGAGATTATCCCACAGTTCATGTAAAGCTGAACCATTTTGTATGGCTTGAGTTCTCATCCATGTAGTCACCCCTCTCTCACAGCTTTCCCTCTTGACCAGCTAGACTCCTGCCTTGAATTTTGAGTGTGCAACAGCCAGAAAAATGCATCTGGCTCAAGGTTTTTCATACATTAACTTCCTGAATTAATATTTCCATTCAGAGAGCCTTATGAATGGAATCAAATCTCTGTACAAAAGGCCTTGGCTTCCTCCAGACGTTTTTCTCTGGTTGTAGATGTCACCGTGCTACCTGCTGTACAAAACAAAAACAGAAAGATGCTGTGGCTTACCAAGTAGTATTTGGAAGCACTCCAAGGCAAATTAACAGGCCAATTTCTAACCAGTGCTTGTCCAACCATTAGAAAACTTTGTAAGCTGTGAAAGAATGCAGTTTGCTCTGCAATTTTCTCCCTGGGAAATGCACAGCCTCAAAACCATTTTTTTTTTTTTTGCAGTCAGTGGAAAATAAGACCTACCTGAATGTTCTGTGTGGTGGAGGCAGCCTCAGTGAAAGAAAGGCTTCTGTGCTCTGCTTTTTCTTCCATTTAAGTGAGTGCCAAAAGTAGTGCTGGGCTTGAAGGGAAGAGGAGTCAAACATTTCTTATTCCCTGGACACCCAGAGGGAGGAAAACATTGGTGTCTAGAAATTAAGCAGCATTTGCTTGACATTTCTGCAAATCAATTCTGCTCAAATAGGTTTTTTAATGGTTTGTTGGGATTTTTTTGTTTAGTTTTGTTTTTTTTTTCCCCTAGGAGGGGGATGTGTTGTGTCCCAAATCAGGTAGTACTTTTGGAAAAGTACTTCCTCACTAAATAACTTAGAAATTTGTAGTTATCCAAAGAGGCTAAAAAAATAGGAAGGATTCTACAGGTACTGTAATTTTACACATCTTTGTCAGCTTTGCCTCTAGTCCAGCCAAACCACAGGTTGCTTTGTGCAGTTTGTTAACAATGGACTTGATTTTTATGGCTGTGAAAATCCATTAATCTACAAGTTATCCAGACACCTTGGCAGCCACCTGTCCAGTGGCCAGTGCAGTTCATGGCAACCTTTATTAGTTAGACATCTTGGACAGTGAACTCCAGGGCAGTTCTGGAGAGTCCTGGCAGTTAAACACAGTTGTAAATCTCTTTGAAAGATATTTGAAGACTTTTTATTGTGGTGTCATTGCCACTACCTACAGTTATTTTCCAATTAGGAGAGCAGGAGGAGAGCAAGTTGTCAGTATATAATATTTTTATTTTCAGAACACTGAGCCATCCTAGACATTTTGTCTATGAAACAGTTGAAAACTCAGGGAAAACAAAAAAAATTGTAGTCACATGCAGGTAAAGGAGGTTCTTTTGATAGTTGGTTGGTTTGGTGTTGCTTTTTTTTATCTTCTTGTTTTGTTGTGTGTGTATTTTAATTTTTTTTAAGAAAAAAAAAAGCAGAAACAAAAACCAAAGTTATTTTATAACCATCTGCTTGTACTCTGCCACGTGATGAAGAGAGAATTCCATGCTTCTTGTCAGTGGGTACTTTTTTATCATTGTATAATGAACAGGTCAAATGTTCCTGCCCATTTAAATTACTTGTAGAAACAAAACTGGGGTGGTGGTGGGGGGAGTGTTTCTTAACACGTGTTAACAAGCATTATGTTGTGTGATGGGGTTAGTGAGCTTTAGCACACTGCCTCTACAGAGCTCATAATGTGGATTTTTCTTACTTAGGTATGTGAATATACTAACAAGCTTTAGAGCCACCAAGATGCTGCAGGGAGGGGAGATCTCCCTGCTGAGGAGAGGCTGAGGGAGCTGGGGCTCTTTAGCCTGGAGAAGAGGAGACTGAGGGGGGAGCTCAGCAGTGTCTGGCCAGATGTTGAGGGCAGGGTCAGGAGGATGGAGCCAGACTCTGCTCAGTGGCACCCAGTGTCAGGACAAGAGGCACTGGCAGTCAGCTGGAGCACAAGAGGTTGAGGGAAACACCAGGAGAAACTTGCTCCCAGGGAGGGTGGCAGAGCCTGGCAGGGGCTGCCCAGGGAGGCAGCCACTTGATGCCATTTTCACCAGGCTGTTTGTAGCAGGAACCCTGAGCTGGGGCAGCAAGCTGTGTTGTGCATGTTCCACACATGCTCCTCGAGGCTTTTTGATGAAACAGGAGATGTAAAGGAAACGTTTGGAGTGTTGAAGGTGCCTGCATTTGAAGCATGAGAGCTGCAAGTGATGCATGATGTCACTGGAACATCTTGACATTATCAATGATGTGTTATTAAACAGCTTGGCTGAGGGAGTGATTTACCTTGTGCTTAACTGCCTTTTTCAATTAAAGGTAGCAAATGCTGCAGAACTGGGGCACAGAAACCATATATTTGCTCCTGTTAACACCAGCCCTGCTGCCATGCAGGTGATGGGAGTGTTGGCATTTTGCTGCAGGCTCTAATGGGCTGGTTTCAGTGGGCTAAAAAAACCAAAGTGATTAATGATTAGGAACAGGGCTGCTCCACAGCTTCACAGCTCTTTTCCTCAATGCATTGCCATTCGTGTCAAGCAGCCACACACTTGGGAGGTGTTATTTCAAAGTAATCAACACAGGGGTGGGTTTTTCTTTAATCTGCTGCCATTTGTTTCTACTTGATAGGTCCCTTTGGCTGCCCACATCGAGTTAGAGTTTCAAGCTTCATTGCTAGAGGAGGATAATCCACAGGCTGACCAAAATCTGAGCTGGTGAACTCCAGACACTCCACCTATTCCTGCTTGGTGTGTTGTGGTGGAAGGAAAACAAGTTGTTCCAAAAGAAAATGAAAAAAAAAAAAAAAAGTTGGAAAATCCAGCATTTTACTCTGTTTTGGATGCATTTTAGGACAGATCCTAGTAGATCTCATGCATTCTCATAGCTCTCTTAAGCCAGAGCAGTATCTATCACTGAAGACTAGTGATGCTTGAACTCTCAGGGGGAAGATGTCTTGTGTTTTCAGAGTTTATTTCACTGTGTTCAGATCTGAGTTCTTAAGTATGCTGTAAGTGGAATATATTTTCTTAGAACCTTCTAGTTGCTAGCATTTTGTCTTGGCATTTTCTTAGTGATCCAAGCACAAAGCTAAGTTATCTGTCTACGAGTTCAAGTTTTCTGAACAAGGAACTTCAGAAAATAGAAAACAATATTTATATAATAGCTGTGGAGCAGAGGGAAGGGGACTTAGAGTGCAGTGACAGTGACTCCAGCCTGACTAAAGCCAGTTCTCTGCAGGACTCTCATCCTCCACTGAGATTCCACCCAAAATGATGATGTCAAACAGATCTCTTGCTTTGCTTGGTGGGTTTTTTTCCCTCCTAGGCATCAGGGCAGCACTTTTCCCCCCGTGCTTCGTGGCTGTGGTGCTCGTGGGCTGCTTTCAAAGGCATCTCCTCTCCATATGCTTGTCCTCGATAATCCTTTACCCACCATCTTCAGCTCTCATTCCCTTGCCTGTGGCTACGTTTCTATCTCTGCATCAATTAGCACAGTGATTTATCCAACAAGCAAGCAGTTTAGAGGTAATGGTACACAATTAACATCTCATTCCACCATAAAGGGGATGCTAAATACCCCAGTCACTGCTTTTCTCTGCCTGGAATGGAAAGAAGTGTTTGTCCTCATCTGATGTGAAGTGGGCTCGCTTTGTACACCACTCCACCATTAATCTAATTAGAGATAGCTGCAAATGAAGCGCTGTCTGAGCTGGGAGACAAATCGAGCTTTTGTCATGGAGCCTGACTCTGGGAGAGGGGGGGAAGGTGGAAAATCCCAGCAACACCCTGTTGCTTCTTTCCTAATGACACGAGCTGGGGCTGCTGGAAATAGAGCTGTAGAGAGGCTGTCATGGGGCTCTCGGCAGCAAACCCTCCGTGTGCTGCTGGGTGAAATGATGCAGCTGATTGACAGCTACCTTGAGACTGCGCTGATGGAGTTGTCAGAGCCTCAGCACCACCCTCCCCCCCGCTCCAGCCCAGGGACCCCTCCAGCCTTTCCTCCCCTTGCCATTCTCCAGTGGGAGTGGGTTCGCTTCTTTGGTTTCTTTTTTGTTTGTTTGTTTTGGTGTTAATTACCTATCGCCCATAGAATGGAAAGTGGGAAACATGGGGCTGAATTGCCATTGTAATTAATTAAGTTGCTGCTGCTGGAGTGTATGTGCTAGGTGGTGGTGAGGCTTCTCTCTTTTTTCTTTCTTTTTCCTTTCCCTTTTGTTTTCTAAAGGCTCATTTTGGTGGCTGTACTGGTTTTCTTTATTATTTATTAATTCGTTAAAATTATTAAAATCATTAAAATTGTTAA
>JAOEGS010010915.1:8553-44857 GCA_025447755.1 Corythornis vintsioides
CCAGGCAGGAGGAGCAGAGGAAAACGAGAATGCTAGCCTGGATGGAGGTTTCCAAAACAGCTGTGTCAGGGCAGACCAGCCACACAATCAGCTTCGCTGCTCTCCTCCCATTGGCACTGCAGTGCCCAGCCCTTCCATCTCAGGTTTGACCAAAGAATTCAGTCCAAATAATTTGACTCTTCTTGTCTCAATTTATTATGAACACAGTCAAGGTTTGCTTTTCTCCAGCTTTGCCTGCACTTGTCATCTCTGTCTGCCATCAGAGCAGGACCAGATGTCCAGCCTATGCCCAGGAGCTTTGGACAGCCTCAGCTGATGAAGGGAAAAGCGACGACCTTTGTTTGCATAACTGCTACCCACAGTCCCTGCTTGACTTTTGAAGAGTGACCGTAAGTGCTGGGGGGGTGTTCATGGTCATGGAGGTGCTGGTTAAAGGAGATGAACCTCATCCTTGCTTGTAGATTACCAGGCTGAGCTGTGGCACATCCTTCATTTCTTTCTGGAAATCCTGGTTGACTTACATAGTGGCATCTCATCGGGAACCAAGGACAAGAAAACTCCTTCCACCTCCCTGTCGTGCAGAGAGTAAGGCCACAGTCTGTCTATTCCCAAAACTGTTTTGCTGCCCACAGTAGCAATGGAGCTGGAGCAGGGTGGAATGTTTGGCTTCATGGGATAGTGTGTCAATTGCTGCCAGTACTATGGGACGGGCTGAGAGGCAACTCACAGGCTGGAGCTGGGAGGGAACCTTGTCATCAAATTGGGATGCTGGGAGTCACAAGGTGGTGGCAAGATGCCATTAAGCAGCCTGGCCCATGATGGTCTTCTGTGTCTCCAGCTTCCTCCCTGGCCACTTCACAGCATCCCCTAGGCACAGCTTAGGGCTGCCCATGCTCGTGGCAGTGTTGGGTGAGGAAGGATGACTCCATCCCATGCCTTCCTCCTTTGACTTTTTCAAGAATCTGGTCTTAATGTTTTCAGACTCCTCAGGCTGAGCAGTGCTTCATGCAAGATCATAGTGTTGGGTGCCACAGATGTGTTTAAAGCTGCTGAGCATCCTAATCTCTGTGCTGGCATGTCATCTAACTTTGCAGCCAGTACAGCTGAAAGGATATTTTTCTCCCTGAAACTGGAAGACTCTTTATCCCAAGTGTCCTTGGTGTTGCTTACCCCAAAAGCTAAACCCTCAACAGCCAGAAGTGTGAGATTGGCACTCAGCAGAGTTTATCGAGAAAATTTTGGAGGAGAATGAGGAAGGTTAATTCTTTGTGTTTTATATTCTGAGTTTACCTCCCTTGCTACTTTATCTGCTGCACTTATAATGGCTGGAAGCTCCCATTTGTTTTATTTTGTTTCCCTCTAAAGTGAAAACTGAGATTCCGGGGACAGATAGCTAAAGCCTGGCCATGGGAACTGACAGCCCTGGGCAGTGTCTGGTTGTGAAAGTCAGGTGCCTTTGCTGGACATCAGGCTGCTCTAGTGACAGATAGCAGAGAAATGTGATTTAATATTTATCCTGAGCTAAAAAAAAAAAAAAAAAAAAAAGAAAAAAAGAGTGGAGAAAAATATGCAAAGTAGGCCATGAAGACATGGTTTGTGAACATCTGAGATCTGGTCCTAATTAATAGCTGTCCTCGTCCCAGAAATCATACCATTCAGCAAAAGTTAATCATCTTTGCATACATACAATACACTTCAAGAGAGCATGAGTCACCCTCATTGAAATGTCTAATGTTATGAAATCCAGTGAGACTGATGTAACAGACCCAGCTAAGCTCTCCAAATTGGCCAGGAGCACCAACAGGGAAGCACAGCCCGTGTGTAAGTTGACTTCATTATGTTTTGCTTGTTTGTACCTGGGATGGATTTTGCCTTTAGTTACTAAACCAGACTCATGGAGAAGGGCCCAAGAAGGATGCAAGTGATGGGGCAGGAGGGGAAGCCCTGGTGGTCCTCCTCTCCTGGTGTGGAGCTGCTGATACTTACACCTGGGAGCCCACAAAATGACTCTGCATAAAGGCCCCGATCCTGCAAATATTTTGGCACACACATAATTCACAGCTCTGTTGGGGTGCCTGGGACCAGCACTTTAATCTCATCAGTCTGTGTGTTTAACCAGGCCCAGAGATTTATGCTCCATTTCTTCATTCAGAGAGGAATGTAGGTTGAATTCAACATTAAGATTCTGCCTTGATATCAGCTGTTCCCTCTTAAATTAAATATTATTACCTGCAAACATTTCCTCTTAGCTTTGGGAGCTGTTCGCTTGGCGTACTTTGTTTAAATGTCACCATATGAATTACTGAAAGTAATTTAAATATTTAAAGATATATACCACAAGTCTAATTTTATTCTGAAATATTGAGCCAGACTCACAGCTGATGCAGCAGATAACACTCAGCCTGGCACCCCTGGTTCCTGTCCCAGTTTTTTAAATTAGTAATTTGCATTCCCAACACCTTTCACCCAACAGGTCTAGGCTCTGAAACAGGGTTTTTTTTCAGACAGATTTTCTTCTCTCTTTGAGTCCTTGCAGCCCCTCTAGGATGGGTGTGTGTTGCTCAGCAGGCTTCTCGCCCATCCATCTGTCCACCTTGGCTGCCTTTCTGGGGCATCTTCCCCACAGGGCAAATCCTGGGAGAGACAACACTGGAAATGTCAGGGGCCCAACAGAAGAGACAGTAACACTAGCATATTTTATGTTTTCCAACTAGAGATCTCCCTCCAAACACAACCTTTTCATCTCTTGTTATCTTTATGAATAGCTTAAAAAAAAAAAGTTATCATTTCTTCCATGCTGCTGAAGAGCTGTTCCTCTTCCTCTTCCTTCTTCACCCACTCAAATGAAAAGCTGCAGGTAATGTTGGGGAGTAAATGTAAGTCTTTCCATAGGGAAATAAGCTAAAATAGTAAATAAAAGGGTGATTTATAAAAGCAAAACAGCTGAAGATGTCACCAGGAAAACACAGTGATGAAACAGTCCTGGTCCTCGGAAATTACCTTACATGCTGTTGGAAATTACCTTCTGACTCAGCTGGCTCAATGCACCCAATGCCACTTTGCTAATCACTTTCACTTGACCTGAATACACATAGTTTGCAAGGAAATAATGTTTCCTGTAAGAAATGTCACCACCCAGCCCCAAGCCTTCCCTAGCTTTCCTGAGAAAAGCTTGGGTCTGGTGGATGCTGTGATTTCTCCAGCTCCTGGGAGCTGCCTGCCCTGATGAGCTGTACTCCCACTGCTGTGTCCTCACAGCTGGTGGGTTTGCAGGGCTGGGGCCAGCTCATTGTGTGCTAAGCTGTGTGGGCTCACCCAGAGCCTGGTCAGCTTTCATCTCACACCTCCATCTGCCATCTCAGGTGGGTCTCTTACTGCAAGGTCCAAGTCGCCTTTTAATCATGCTGCAGGCATCTCCTGGAGTGTTCATGTTGCTTGATGACCTGACTGCCCCTCTCCCTCCAGAGATGAGTCTGGCTTCTTATGCAAAGCCAGTGACTCATTCCTCAGGATGTGCTTGATTAAAAGTTGTCTGCTCACCTCTTTCTCTGATCATGGCTCCCTACCTTTTCAAGTCAGGAGTGAAGAAGCAGTGACACACGGGCACAGTGCACGCGTGCTGAAATGGCACAAGCTGCTTGCAGTATTCCCCTTTCCTTGTGCCTATGTGTCCCAAGGCCATATCCCATACTGTTGTGGTCAGTGGCCAGATGTGAAGCATATGACTCTAAGCCCATCCTTTTATCCTGGCTCCTCCAGTTGAGCTATGAAACGGTGTGAGTTCTCCCTGCACCACTCCACCCTTCCGTCCGAGCTTTGTACATGTCCCAGGGCCATCCCACCTCTAGCAGCTGCTTGTGAAATCTGGGCTATTATTACAGCTCTGAAGGTTTGCCCCCACTTCCCTTTGGCCACCAAAACTGGGTCCTCCAAGCCAAGCTCAGTCAAGCCACAGACTATCAAGAACCCTTCAGAGATGATGCTGTCAGCTGGTATGGCAACACAGATGGTGTCTCAGGTGGGATCCAGCCTTTGATAATGACCCACGTATGTTTGACACTCGTGTGTTGCTTCCTTGCCTCAAACCATCCAGTGTCTTGTCCAATGTGTTTGCTGGGGTGATAAACTGGGCTGAGGGTATGGCAAAGCTTCCAGGGCTTGGTTGTTGTGTACCCTTCTCACAGCCAGCAACACCATGGACTGCGTTAGGAAGAGCGTTGCTATCAGGCCAAGGGAAAAGAAGGAAGATTCCTTCTTCATCACCAAGCACTGCTGCCACTGGTTCAAACTGGACTGGCACCTTCTGGATGTTTCAGGTACTTCTTGTCAACTCTTAGGTCCAGCAAACTGCTGCATGAAGGAGATTTAACCCCATTCCAAGGGTTGGGAAGCAGAAGACAGACAGAGGTAAGGGACCTACCCAACACCATACAGGCCAGTGGTGAGTTGGGAAGGGATCAGTTTCTTCTCTGAGACCTGATGCAGTTCCCTCTGTGCTGGGGCATGTTCTTGCAGGTATATATGTGTATCTGAAAGCTGTGAGTGTACCCGAGAGTGTCAAACAGGCTGGACCATTGACTGACAGGGGTTGCTGAACAAGTTCACAGAAAATTGGAATTTTGAGAAATACATTACATTTTTAAAAAACCCAAAAAACCCCAAAACCCAAACACCCCCCCACCCAAAAAAAACCAAAAAAAAAACAAACCCCACCACAACAAACCCACAAAAAAACCAAACAGACAAAAAAAAAAAAAACAAATGTCCAAAAACCAGATTGTCCCAAGACATGCTTTATATTCAAAATAAAGTTTTGTTTTCTGGAAATTAAACTTTGTGGGGAAAAAAAAAAAAAGTGGGGTTCAAATTAACATTGCTAATACTGTGAGGAAAACAGAAGTTTTCTGGTGCTCTAAAAGGGGAACCAGACCCTTGCTCCCAAAATGCTTCACGGAAATGGCTTCTGGGGTTTTGTTTGGTTTATTTTAGTCACAATGAGGGGTTGCAAAACCAAATGACTTGGTGCAAGAAAAAAACCCTCAGGAAACAGAATATCTTCGTGGATGGCTGGCAAAACTTCTCAATGAAAAAGCAGTGCTGCCACAGCACAGGTGATGAGACCTCGAAGTGGGGCAGGAGTCTGGGCTGCCTGTCCATTAGTAGCCACCAAATACATCCAAACCAGTACAACTGGTACTTTTACCACCAGCTGCATTATGTGGGGACATGTGCTGGCTGGGAAACCTGTCCCACTCATTGGAATAAAAAAACCCCTATGAACAGTAATTGACTTTAAAGCCACCCATAGTGAGAAGTGGCAGCACAGTGCAACCTTCATCCCAGTATCTCTGCATTTGTTAAGGGCTGAACTGGCACAGTTTGGGGTTTCACTGTTGGAAGGGATGGGGTGCACCACCACCTTGCTGAGTCTGCCTCTGATCTTTCTCTCAGTCTAAATCCCAGACAGTACTTCTGGAGCCACCAGGATTGCCTCAGGTCCACCATAACAGAGATGTGCTGGGCTACATCACCCTTTCAGCAATGGGGAGAAGTCCTGGCAGGGTTTGCATTTCAGAGGATGTCTTGGTTTCACTGGGACAGAACCCTAAGCCAGCCATGGTCTGTAGGCCATTAGCAGTTTGGAAACAGCCAGGACAGCTGCCCTGAGTTGGCCACAGGTGTGTCCCAGACCGTAAGCCAGTATAAAGGGGGAGAAGAAGAGAGGAGTGAGAGCATTTGCTGAAGCTTGGAGGTCTTCTGCTTGGGTTTCTACTTCTATTTCTATTCCTGCTCCTGAGGACTTCCTCCCTGTTTATTGTGACCACTCTACATTCACTGGGCTGAGTATAATTTTGTTTATGTTTTGTTGGTGTGGCTGTTTTATTAAATCCTTTTTCATTTCACTCCTTTAGTTTCCTCCCCTTTTCATGATTCCCCTCTCCTGAGAAGGGGTCACTGGGTGATAGAGCAACTGCTATTGTTTGCCCTCAACTATGGGCTAAATGTAGAGAGAGGAGCACCCAGAAATCCAGGCACCTTGTAGGACTAGGTTGAGGAGTGGTGATGAGGTGGGAGCTCAGGGTGGGAAGAGAAACCTATCCTTGCTTGAAATCAGGCCCAGCAACACAGTAAGGAGGGAGAATGTGAAGGCTGGTGAGGCAGTCTTTGTGTTCCCTCTTGGCTTCTCTCACCCTCTCCCACCAGAAGAGCAGCCTGGGAGCTGGAGGGGCCAAGCAGCACCTTCTTGGGGAGGCTCTGCATTGCCTTCATCCACTGCAGGTTGCCCTTATCCAGCTGCTTCACCTGCCCTAAGCCAGAATCCCAGCAACAACTTGAGAGAAGTGGGCAAGGGGCTCAAAACTCACCTCCCAGGCACACTGAGGGGGGAGCTGGTCACAGACACAGAGCTGTGTACAGCCTGCTCCTACCTTGCTCATTTACAGCCCTTCCTGATGGGTGATGAAGCTGCTTTTGCAATTGTTTCCTGTGACAAGCTCTCAGCAGGAACCTTGCCACTTAGCCTCCTCGAAAAAGAAATATTTTTCTGTAGGAAGCTGCTCCTTGAAAACAGCCCAGTCACCTGGAAGAAGCTGCTGAGGAACTGATGTGTGTGGGGTGGGCAGCTGAGGATGCTGAGACTGGAGGCAGGCAGGCGATGAAGACCCAAGTGGGTCAGAGGGGAGGTGTTCAGAAAGCACCAACAGGTCCTGCACTTGCTGCCTTGGGCCTTTCATCTTATGTATGACTGTTTTCTAAAGATTAAGAGTTTGTTTTGGCATACAGAAGGAGGAATGATTTCAAGTGGGCTAGATAAGGTGTATTCAACTATGTGCTGTGTGGTCTGTGTCCAATATTGCATGAGACAGGGATAAGAGTATATGTTACTGCTTTCTAAAGTCCCATAAATACCCTGTCCTGCTCCATCATTGCTGTCACGGACTCTGGAGGATCTAATGCCAAAGGAAGCATTGGAGCTACCCCTTCTTCAATCCTCTGCAGGGGAGGATTTTGTAGAGGTGGCGACACATGACTTCTAGACCTTCTCATTTACAGGCCACTGCTAAAAAGGTAAATAATTCTAAATATTCTCCAGCCCTTCATCTGGTAGCATCCTGGATTTCAAGAAGAGAAGGCAGGGAAGAAGGGCAGTGGTCATTGCTCAATGGTGTTTTCCCATTTTAGTTAGATTGAAACTGTTCTTCCTTGCTGGTGGAACCCATGGGGACTCCTGGCTCCTGCTTAAACACGAGCCCCTTTTCTTCTCTGGGTCTCATAGAAAAGGTGGGGACCTCATGAGTTTTTGTGTAATCAGCTATCCCACACAAAGTACAGTGAGGAAAAACTGGGCCAATATTACTTTTGGCTCTATGTATTGGATTTCTTTGCACCCAGCTAGAAGCATGCCCCTTTCCATTAGAATTCAGAGGTTTCTTCAAACCCTGAAGATGGAGCCAGAATTTTCTTGGGTGCCCATCGAGAAGGTGAGTGGTGATGAGAATAAACTGAAGCATGCTATATGACAGCTAAGCATAAGAAAACCATAATTCACTGTTAGGATGGTCAAATACTGCATCAAGTTGCTCAGACATGTTGTGGAGTCTCCATCATTGGGATACCCAACTGGCATGCAGTACCTGCTCTAACAGATGCTGCTGTGGGATATGGACTGGACTGGATCCTCCTCAGAGGGACCTCCAGGTTCAGCTCATGTGGGCTTCTGTGATGACTAAGATGATCACAGAAAATGGGGCTCTTGGAGCCTTGATTTTTGCTGCAGAGATGTTTAAAGGGAAGTGATTGTCCACGTTCCCAAAGGCTTGCAGCACTGCAAACAGCTTTACTTGCTAACAGCTGCCAATGAGCTTCTAGACCTACCTGGAGACCTTCATGGTGGAAAGGTGAGAACTAGCCTGAGGAGAAGGATCTTATATCAGGTTGGGTTATACAGACACAAAGGTGGGATGACTGCCCTGCATTGCCCAGCCACTGCACATACCTTCTGGTTTTTGCACAGGAGGGGCTGCTTCGCTGCTTCTTCAGGAACATACCAGAGAATTTTTGCTGTGTTTGGACCAGAATTCATGGACGCATGAACACAAAAGTCTCCAGCTCTGCAGCAAAAGTGCATCTCAGAGAGCCAAATTGTGCTATATCCAGTTAATAGAGGAAAAATGTCACAAGTCGAGGACCTGGCAGTGCCTGTTGCACATGCTTATGGCTGCTTCCTGCTTCATGTGATGCTCAATGAAGAAGTTTCCTTGCAGTGGTTTTTCCCCAGTCTGTATCTACATGCCTTTGCTGGGGCAGCTGCAGGGGAACTGCCTGTCAGTGCTCAGCATCCCTGCAGGATAGAGCCCACTGGAGGCTTTGCCCCGAAGTGGGGTTGTGTTAGGAAGAGAGAATCTGCTCCCATTGCTGAGTTACATGCCCGCAGTGTCAGAGCTGATGCTCCATGGGGCCAGCTTGCTGCAGAATCAAGAGCACTGCGTTTAGATCCTCCTGCTGAGCATTTGTGGGTGAAGTGCTTCACCAGGCCAAAGTCATCTGACATTTTTCTTGGGGGCGGGTGAAGCTAATGAATCCAGATTAGGCAGCGCGGAGGCAGGGGAGTTAGGTTTCTGCTGAATATATATGAAGATAAATGTAAATTCTAAACTTTCTATGGAGTATTTTTACCCTGGCTCAGTGTTAACATTGATAAAAATAGTCACAAATTAGTGCAGGAGTAGAAAGCAAATTTGGTTTGTGGTTTGTTTTTTGGTTTTGTTTTGTTTTGTTGGTTTTTTTTGGTGTTTCCCCCCCGCCCCCCCGTTAAAACCATACATCTATTTCTCTACCAGGACTTAACCTCTTACATGCATTGCCACATGGGGTTAACTATCAAAAAGTGCCCTTCCCTGATAAAATAACTCCTATATCAGTGAAATAATTAGGAAGGAAAGATCAAGTTAAATAGATTTTTTATTTTCTTTTTAAATATAGAAAAAAGTTATTCAATCACTACAAGAGGATATTCACGTCATAGCGGTCTACCTGCCTGGTTCCCTAGCACCCAGTGCTTGCAAAGGTAATGGGGAGGCACCAGCTCTGGCTGGTGGCAGAGGCACTGCCAGGAAGGAGCAACTTCTCTTGGTATTGATGGATATTTGACCACAGGCACCTCAGACAGGTGAAGACTCCTGCTAGAAAGAGCTTAATGGCTTTATGGATTGATATCTGGGTCATGAGTCATACCTGATAGTTATTAGATGTTACAAACAGCTGACTGAGCAATGAAAAGATAAATGCCAGGAAGGTTTAGCTGCTGCAGCTCAGAGTTGTTGGGGGAAGAGCTGTTTTGACAGCTGAGGCTGGAAGAAAAATCCTTTTAAGGTGCAATGTTGTTGAGGAAAGTACATGTTAAAAAGAAAACAAACAAACAAAAGAACTCCACACGCCATGCTTTTCAGAGGATAATTTTTACAAGTAAAATGTGGTTTAACTTCTGACCCGCTTCTGTTTGTAACTGCTTTTGCCTTGCTTTCCAAATCCCTGGGAGCCCTACCCCTCACCTGACCTGTAGTTATTACCAGGAGTCCCCTCGTGTTTTAACACCTTCTGCCCTTTACTTGGACTTTGGCTGCTCCCTTGCTTTGATGTAGTGTTTCTCATGTCCTTGGAAGCAATGCCACTGCAAAGGCTAAGACAGGACCTAAAGTGAGTTTGGGTAGACAAGTGCTAATGATGCCTTTACCTTGTGTTCTGCCATGACTCATGATCTTTGTTTCTACAACACAAGACAAAGACCCAAGTGGAAAGAGACATCAAACTACATTCTGCAGGTTTGGCAGTCAGGGAACCCGGGAAAAGGGAGGTGATGGTGATGAAAATGAGGAATCCAAATGGCAGCTGCATCACCATCGTGGGAGATGGGGATGGATGAAGACAAAAGCAATCTGAAACCAAGCTCGTAAGTTGTGTCTGTGGGCATGGGAAAGTTGCTGATCACTGTGGTGGGCATTGAATAGAAAGACTGTTGGATGGGAGAGTCTTTCCATGGTAGAACAACAACCAGAAAGACACACATAACCCTGTGTATTAGAAACCAGAGGCCAGCTGTGGTGGTGTGGCAGTCCTCATACAGTGTGGTTATCACTTTGTGCTCGCCTTGTTGCGAGAACTTGGGACTCTTTGGAGTTGAGCCAAAAGCTGCTCATTTCTGTACATATGCTGATCTTCCAGCTGTCAGAAAATCCACCTACAGTGAGACAAACATTGACAAGAGTCTTGCCCCTGCCAGCCCCACCATGCTGAAAGAAATGTTGGCACGCACTATCCTGGCCTCAGTCTGAGTGCTTCTGATCTGCTATGTTTCAGGAAACCTGGTTGTAAGGTGTCTTTTCCTAAGGAGGGTATTTGAGGGGGATGCCCATGGCTCTTTGTAGAGCAGAGATTTATTCCTTCATGGATTAAATCCCCTGGAAAAGAGAAAGATGGGGATAATTTTTTTTTATCAGGGCCTATTGTGACAGAACAAGGAATGATGGTTTTAAACTAAAAGAGGGGAGATGTAGAGTAGATAGAAGACATTTTTTGCACTGTGGGTGGTGCAACACTGGCCCAGGTTGCCCAAAGAGGTGATCAATGCCCCATCCCTGGAAATGTTGAAGGTCAGGTTGGACGAGGCTCTGAGCAACCTGCTCCAGTTGAAGATATCCCTGCTCATTGCAAGGGGGCTGGACCAGATAACCTTTAAAGGTCCCTCCCAACCCATTCTATGATTTGATGCACGGTAACCCCGGCTGCTATGGGGAGGTTTCATGGTCTGGCAAAGGGAGCCTGTCACTGGAAGGATGAGACCTGGGACCGTGTTTTGGCCGGGGTGCATTTCGGAGTGCTGGCTCCAGAGGGCAGCACGGCAACAGCAGCCGCTGCCCACTCGCTGCCCGGCCGGCAGCTGCCAGCCCTGCCTGCTCCTGCCTGCTCCTGCCTGCTCCTGCCTGCTCCTGCCTGCTGAGTTGCAGGGGGAATTCAACAGGATGAGCCGTGCTCCTGAGGGCCTAGGGGTGGGAGAAGCGAGCGAAATCTCTACCAGTGTCCCTCAGCTCCTGGCTAGACAGGCAAAGGGTGCCACACCAGCATTAGGGGACGTTATTTTGCTTTCACCCTCATCAGAGCAAAATCTGGTCTTGCCTCTGCAGGTGACACGCCTGCAGCCTGACCCGAAACTTCTGTGGTTGCTGCTGAGACCACAAACTGGAGGTGAAACACTTCTCTTCTGGTTTCACAGCACTGTGCACCAGCGGTTACACCTGTCTCCCTCACACCACCAAAGAGCAGCCAGGGAGTCCCTGTAATATTTCTGGGCACTGTTTTCAGAGCACCGAAGTCTTTTGATCCAGATTTAAGTTCCTTGCATGACCCGCTGCTGTTCCCCTTATGAATTGAAGGTGCTTTGATAAACATACTGAAAGGTCAGCTATTTTCACTGTGACTGTGGCTTGCATAAGAACCTCAACATCCTCTGCTCTAAGAGCAGCGTTAGTAACTTCCTACTGCAACACTGAATCACAATAGCTTCCCACAGCAACCAGTGATAAAAATAAACTGGGCAAGGGGAAGTGGACAGCTTCTACTGTTCCGTTTTCTTGGGCACACGAGTCACAAAAAAAAAGTGGCGCAGAACGACCTGTTTATTTTGCTGATGACAATGAAATCCTCAAATGGGTCCGAGTATGGTCCCACTGAAATAATGGAGTGTTTGGCAATAGGATGTTCATCATTCTCAGAGTTAAGCATGTGCTTAAGTGCTGCCTTGAGTCTGTATTTTCATTAGGATTCAGACTTATGTATTAGACTAAAAGGAGTCAGGGCCCCCAGTGCAGCTGAGTGTGGCTTTTGTACTAAAGACAGAGGAAAATGACCTCCTTGGGATATTTTATGTGTCAAGGGTATATAAAAGACCACTGGGGAGACAGTGGCCCTCTTATGGTTTCAGTAGTATACCATGGCTTTGAGAAAATAAAATCTTGACTATTTGAAAAGTGTCTTCAAATACAATCCAATTTACTTTTTTTTTGCCTTGAGACAACAGACAACATCACTTGAACAGCAGAATTTTAAGTAGTATTACAACTAAGACTCTGTGTGTGTGTATGTTTGGTTTTGTGTGTGTGTGGTGTTTTAAAGAACGATATATTTCCTGTTACACAAGATACAGCCCAGGTCTTGAAATTCAGCCAGCTGGGAAAAAACCCTGTTGAGCCCTAGTCAGGTCGCTGAGCTTGGGAATCTGCTGTTGGGACAGACCCTGGCTCTTCCCTTTGTAACAGTATTTGCCAAGAAAGTTTAGATTAAGAGACTGAAGAGAACAAAAGTTACAGAAAAAAACAAAACAAAACAAAACAAAAAGAATGGCTCGTCTGTCCCAGATCAGGGAGGAGGAACCTCACACACACACACACACACACACACGGGAATTTGGAGAGCAAGGGCTTGCAGGATAACTCAGGTGAAAAGGGACCACAGGAAGGTTCTAGTCAAACCTCCTGCTTAAAGCTGGGTCATCTCTGAGGTCAGACCAGGTTACTTGGGACTGTGCTGAGTTGGATCAGGAAAAACATCAAGGATGGAGAGCGCACAACCTCTCTGAGCAATCCATCAATGTTTGAATGCTTGCATGGTGAAAATAGACTGCAATCGAAGCAGCTTGTACAAAACCGTAATTTTAATGTCATCCTGCTCATTAAAAAGAGAAAGATCAAATCTATTTTGTAGCAGGAACAGTTTATGTGCGGCATGGAAAACTTCTGGTACCAAAGGACTGATTCACATGAAAAGACACGTAAAAGATGGAAGGAAACCAGAAGGATGCCTCCAGTTACATTCCTGTCTTGCAATTTCAGAATTGCAGCACAAAAGGCTTGTATTTATAGCAGTGGATACCAGCAGGGAAGATACGCTAAAAATAAACCAGGATGCACAGATGAAATAATGTATTTTGAAGCTCATTCTGAGAACGAAAGGGAATCTGGAGGCTTAATGAGTCTCAGACGACTTTATTTTGGAACGGGCGTTGCTGGCAAAGACCGAGATGGGACTGGGCATGACCTGCTGCAAACCCGGGCAGGCCTCCACCCCCACCGGACGGGGGGCCGGGTCACCTCGCTCCCGCAACTTTGTCGTAAACTTCTGAGGGCATACTCCCGGGGGGCTGGGGTAAGGCAGCGGTGCCCAGGCCCGGCGAGGGAGGGGCCCGTTTTTGCCCCTCAGCGACGTGAGCCGCAGGCCGCGACCCCCGCGCGCCTTCCCGCTCTCCGGAGCGGTGCGGGCCCCGCCCCCTGCCCATATTGGGCTAACCCGCCCGGCCCCGCCGCGCCTCATTGGCGCTGGGGGCGTGTCGAGAGGCGGTGACGCGCGGCTGGGGGAGAGGTCTCCGCTCGTGGCCGTGCCGCCCGCTGCGTGCTCGCGGTGCCGCCGACCGAGCCGGGCTGAGCCGGGCTGGGCGGGGTGTGCTGTAGTTCGGCCGGCCCCGCCGTCCGCCCCGCCTTCCGAAGCATGACACGCCGAGCCGCCGGCGAAGCCCCGCTTTAATTGAGGCCGCCGGGATGGGGCGCATCGCGTAAAGCAGAGCGGGGGCCACCGCGCTCCGGGCCGCAGGCAAGCGCGCACTCAGGACCGTGCGGAGCGGCGCCGCGTCCAGCACAGCGCAAGCCCGGCCCGGCCCGGCGAGGGGGAAGCAGCGGAGCCCGGCCGAACCGGAGCCGCGTCCGGCCGCCGCGTAGGTGGCCGGTGGGCCGGGCGCTGGCGGCCGCCGCTGCCTAGCCCCATGAAAACGCAGGTCTGGGGGAGCTCCCCGCGGGCGCCCATGGCTGCGGCGATGCCGTGCAAGAGCGCGGAGTGGCTGCAGGAGGAGCTGGAGTCGGGCGGCGGCCGCTCACTGCTGCTGCTCGACTGCCGCCCACACGAGCTCTTCGAGAGCTCGCACATCGAGACGGCCATCAACCTGGCCATCCCCGGGCTCATGCTCCGCCGGCTCAAGAAGGGCAACCTGCCCATCCGCTCCATCATCCCCAACCACGAGGACAAGGAGCGCTTCGTCAAGCGCTGCAAGGCCGACACTGTGCTGCTCTATGACGAGTCCACGGCCGACTGGCAGGACAGTGGTGCCGCCACCTCTGTCCTGGGGCTCCTGCTGCAGAAGCTGCGCGATGACGGCTGCAAAGCCTATTACCTGAAAGGTGAGGTGACCCCCACCCTTCCTTCAGCCCCGCCCGGCTCCCGCAACCCTTATCCGTCAGTCTTTCCCTGCGTCGCTAGGCACCCATCCCCTGGCCATGCCGGAGGTGGCCGAGTTGTTTTGCTTCCTCCCTCCGCCTCCGATTTGGTTTTGGTTATTTTTGTTTGGGGTTGGTTTTTTTTTTCTTTCCTCCCTCTGCATCCCGCTTTAATCCCCCACACAAAATGGTCGCAGGCTGGAAGCGGCCGGGAGCGCCCCTCTTCTTCCTGCGTCGCTTCCCAGGCAGCGGCGGGAGGGAGCCACCCCAACCCCGCCGCTGGCGTTGCCCCGTCCCAAGCCGATCCCGGCTGGGCACCCGCTGCCGCCCTGCGGAGCGTCCCTCCTCTTTGCTCCCCGGAGGGAGCCTTTCGGGAGCTCCCCGGCGCTAGGCTCCCCTATGGAATGGATTGCCAGATTTTTGGGGAGGAGCAGGGGAGCCCCTCCCCACCATTTTTTGTTGTTGTTGGTTTTGGTTTCTTTGTGGTTTTTTTTTTTCTTCTGTCCCCCATCACCGAAAAGCGAACGTTTGGGTTTTTCTCCCGCTTTCCCTGGAAATGCCGGCGGGCCTGGGGGTGGCGGGGGGCAGCCGGGCTGCTTCCCCGTGCAGGGCGCTGGAGGAGCGGGGAGCTTCGCAGCGAGGAACGCAAGCCCCGCACCGCCGTTCGTGAGGGCCGGGGATGGTTTGCGGTACTTGATTTGTTTCGTGGGGGTGTTTTTGTAGGTTGTTTACTTTTGCCATTTTGAAAGATCCTTACAGGCCTCTGCAGCGAACTGAGCTGAGTCCACAGCTGGGCTTCTGGGACCCTTCCCATCCTCCTAGTCCTCCCAGGCGGGTCGCCGCTGGGTGGCGGGTTTGAGGCAGAAATAACTGGCGAGCGGAGGAGTGAGGGTGGTGGTGGCAGAGCGATGAAGAAAGTTGCCACTTGCAGCTCTTTAAAAAACACCGTGCTGGTCATAGACCCGTTTTTTTGGTACGGGCTTTGATGGCAGGGGGACATGCGAGTACTTGGGGGCCAGCCTTCGGGGCTGAACTGCCCATATAAGCCTCCTTCAAAAGCGCCATCGGAAGCTGGGGGCAAGCACAGGGGGTTGATTCCACTCTGGGCCCCATCCCGTCCCTCTGCTTCCTGCCCGTGCACGGGGCGAGTGCCCAAGCCCTAACCCGGTTTGGGGTTTCCCTGTGGGCTCCGTTGCCCTTTCACTTAGTCTTCCCGTTTCTCTCCCGGTCGTTACCATCCCTAGCAGGAAGGAGCATATTTGAAGTTATTCCAGAGCTCCCCGATGGGCAGGGGAGGAGCTGAGCCCCTTTCTCTGCCTTTTTTCGTGAGCCTCGGTGGGAAATGTTTCCAATTAAAATTCCAAAATGGCTCCTCGGCGCTGTCTGGCGGTGCGGGGGGAGGAGGAGGATGAGGACGAGCCTTTTTTATGAATGGATGTAGCAGGAGCTGTCTGTCCTGCTCAGTGACCCTGCCACAACCGCCGAACCCACTAACAAAGTTTCCAGGAGGCCTTTCTAATTAAACCATTTGTCAGTGTCAGATCCTGATGACTGAGCTCCGGTTTAATATTGCCTGGAAAGAAGGTAGATCAGCAGGGTTTTTGCTTCTCTGCTCTGCCTTCCTTCCCGAGCTGTTGAGCTGAGGAGCTGCAGAAAAGGACATGGGAGTAGACAGGAAGGGTCCCAACCCTCCTCAAGCCTGCTGTGGATTGGGTGAAGAGCAACCTGTGATGCTGCTCTGTTGCAAAATGTATTCGTAGTGGTAAAATACATGTGAGGGTTAGTCTTTGGCAAAACTTACTGCCTTTTTTCCTGCTTGAAGGTGGACTATTTTACTGGGTTTTAGTGCTTGGGCTATGTGGTGGTTGTTCTTGCATTATCCTTCCAGACGTGCTTTTCTGTCTAGCTGGCATAATAGCTCTTGCCTGAACTGCCCCAGACCCAAGTTTCTGAGAAGCTTCACAAGGCAAGATTGTCTCTTGCTATTGGTTTTTATTTTGGGATGTTTGTTTCTTTTGCAATTGAGATTTGGCCCCTATTTATCATAAGCAATATTGAACTTTGTAAGAAACACTCTTTGCTTTCCCGGGACCTCAGGAGCAGTCTGCCCAGGGAAGATGAGGGAGCAGGGAGATGCCTTTCTTTGTGTGAAGTTGAAGATATACCAGCCTTTTCTGGCAAAGACTTGTTGAGTAACATACGCTGTGTGTCCTGGTAGAAGGAGTTCCCTTCCTGAAGAATTAAACATTTTCTCTCTGCCTCTACCCTTCCCTCTCTCCTTTCCCTCTTCCCAGGTGGTTTTAACAAGTTTCAGACTGAATATTCAGAACACTGCGAGACGAACCTTGACAGCTCCTCACCAAGCAACTCTCCCCCGGCATCGGTCCTTGGCCTGGGAGGGCTGCGGATAAGCTCCGACTGCTCAGACGGGGAATCCGACAGGGAACCCAGCAGTGCCACGGAATCGGACGGGAGCCCCATCCCTAACAATCAGCCTGCCTTTCCAGTCCAGATCCTACCTTACCTGTACCTGGGCTGTGCCAAAGATTCAACCAACTTGGACGTCCTGGGCAAATATGGCATTAAATACATCCTGAATGTGACTCCCAACCTGCCAAACATGTTTGAGCACGATGGAGAGTTCAAGTACAAGCAGATCCCCATCTCAGATCACTGGAGCCAGAACCTCTCACAGTTCTTTCCCGAGGCCATTGCTTTCATTGGTAGGTAGCTGGCAGAACATCTCTTTTCATACTCATCTCTTGGGAATGTGACAAGCAGCTTCCTAGGGCTGCTGTTTGTCTCTGGCCTTGCCTCTTTGGGGCACAGCATGAGTGCTAGCTTAGCAGCTGAGCATCACGCTGCTGAGGTGACGCTTCTGTTGTGTGTCACCCTGGCTGGGTTTTGGGAGGCCTCCCTTTCTAAATGTAGCCTCCTTACAGCACCTCAGCCACATTACCTGCAAGTGGTAGGACCAGCCCCACTGTACCTGGCCCTGCTATCTCTTGCCCTTGTATGGGGATGTGAACTTGTGTGAAATGGCTGAACCGAGATGGTGAGGAGCTTCTTTGCTTACTTTGCTGGAAGGAATGAGTGTTGAAGGGAGTTGTGTTAATGTGCCTGGTTCCAGCAGTTCCTTAGTCCCAAGTGTGTTTAAAATTTAGTTGGGGGTGCTCCCTTCCTGAAAGGATTTGCTAATCTAGTTGTGATCATGCTGTAAGTCACCCTGGCATGTCTAACTCCTTGTAAGGATATTACTTCTAAGGTGTCAACACAACGAGTTAGTGACTGTAAGTGCAGTTCTGTGCTGCAGAACTCAGTTGGAAAAGCTGCTGTGCAGACAGCCCCTGGAACAGCTTTGTCTAGTTGTGGGGAGGAGCCTGGAGGGGCAGATCTCTTCTCCCAGTGTGGACTTTGAAAATTGCTCCTTATTCTGAGAAGTGTCTGTTGGACTGAATAGGGATATACACTTCCAGTATGACCTGTGCTGTCTGCTGGTGACGGTTGTTAGCCTAATCAGTTGTGATGTATGGAAGGTGAGTGGTACAGGTGGTCATTACCATCATTAACTATTAAAAAGCCCTGATTTCATCTCCAGTTAAAAACATTGATGTAGGGGAAGGTGAAGGACACCTTTACCTTCAGACTGAGGTCTGTACGTCCCCTGTCAGTGATGCTTTTTGCATCCCACTGCATGTACTCGCTCGGTGTGCTGTGAGGCCTGAAATGGGGCAGAGCAGAGAAAGGCCCTTGACTGCTCCTCAGCCATGGGGAACCCTGGTTCCCATGAACTCTCCTTTGCCCCTTCCTTTGTCCTCTAGTAACATGGTTGTTGTCAGAAGTGGCTATTGCAGCGTGGCAGCAGGGACCTGTCTGATGTCCCCTCTACACTTCCTGCGTGGAGTGTGTGGTGTTAAACGTCGGGGCTGAGGGGGGCAGGGTCCCTGATGGCATGTGACATTTGGGATCCAGCTGAGATGTGAACGCTCTACCTGCTCTTTCCAATTAATGACCAAAAACGGAATTATCTCACCCTAAAACCAAATGCCAAGAAATGTAGTGCAGATCAGATGAAAAGGAAAAAAATATCTTAGAAACATGTTGGATGGATAGAAACAGAGGGAAGGGCTGGGTATGCTGCGGGACAATTGTCCATTGTACTGGAAATTCTTGCCTGGTTTTGGAGGCTGGGGCAGAAAACCTGTCATGACTTGGGTCTGGATTTTGGTTTGCCTGCATCTTCTTTGCCCTTCCCTGTACTTGTGGTGCCAGACTGTCTCTTACCTCCAGCTTTGCCTGAGGATTCTCTTTCTCCTGCCACCTTCTCCCTTCCTGCCGAGCTCTCGGTCAAGTGACTTCAAATAGGGCTGCCCAGAAGTAAGCAGTGCTGGGTACTTGCATGCATTCAGCTCTCTCAGTGGCGTGTCCCTCTTTCAGCTCTAAGATGTCAATTCATAAAGGGATCACGCTGTTCCAGCTGTGCGCGAGACAATGAGTGTGTGTGTGCTTTTCAGTCGATGGCAAGGGAGGGGAAATCTCATTGCTGTTCTCTCGCCATTTTTTGGTCCAGCCTGCATTCTTGCTCCCCACTACCATTCATCCTGAGAGTTTTCTCTAACAGAGGCATTTGTTTGTAGTGAAGTGCATTTCTGTCGTTCCTAAAGAACGATTTCACAATAAGGGAAGTTCCTGCACTTCAGGCTCTGCTTAAATTGGCTTTGTCTACGTTCAGATAACTTTCTAGTGGAAAGAGGACAAGAATGGCAGAAGAGAGTAGCTTGTGTGATGCAGGGCTGCAGCCTCGCATCGGGTGTGCTGCCTTCTCTAGTCACTTAGTATTGACATGTGTGTGCTGTGTACCTGATCATCAGCATCTCCCTGGAGCTGTTGTCTCTAGCTCCACCTGCCTTCTGTGGGTTACTCCATTTCTGTGTTTCAATAGAGGGTATCGGTGTGCTCCAGAATTGATGAATACTTCTCAAGCATGTGAGATGCTAACCTTGCTGCATGGAATGGGGGTGTGCAGCTTTGCTGTGCAGTGGGAATATCTTGGGACCCCTCTGGGGAGAGATATGGGGTGTCAGAAGGACACAAGATGGTGACACTAGGAGCAGGGGATCCAGTTCTGGCACTCGTCCTGATTCTAGCAGCTTGCAGCTGCCACCTGGCCCTGCTCCAAAGCCATGCATTTTTGGTGCAGAATAATAGACTCCCCCTTCCCCTTGTCTTGTTTCAGATGAGGCCCGTTCCAAGAAGTGTGGGATCCTTGTTCACTGCCTTGCTGGCATCAGCCGGTCTGTAACAGTCACTGTCGCCTACTTGATGCAAAAACTCAACTTGTCTCTGAATGATGCTTATGACTTTGTGAAAAGGAAAAAATCCAACATTTCCCCAAACTTTAACTTCATGGGCCAGCTCCTGGACTTTGAGAGGACTCTAGGACTCAACAGCCCGTGTGACAACCGCTCACCTAGCGAACAACTCTACTTCACCACCCCCACCAACCACAACCTGTTTCAGCTGAACACTCTGGAGTCCACATGAAGGGGAATGCCGCCTGGTTGGGAACTTGAGCAGTGAATCGCTTCTCTTGAGCATTTCAACTCTTACAACAGTATCTGTCTTGCCAGGCAGCTCTGAAAGGACTGGCCTCTCTGGGCAGAGGTGCCTGATGGCTGCTTTAAGAAGGCTAATGCCGTTCATTAGTATCCTGATCCAAGTGGTTTCAAGAGGTAGTCTTTTTACAGGGGGTTATTTAATAGGGGCGATGTTGCAGCGTTGTGAACGCCGCTGTTACCGGCAATAACCGCTTTCCTGGGTGCATTGTGACTGTCAGAGCACGCACACACATGAAGAGCTACCAGGGGTTAGCTGCTTGTGGAAAGTGAGGAGATTTATGCACTTGGAAACCTTGAACAAAAGGTGTTGGGCCAAGACTGTTTTAAAACCCAAGTTTACTGTTTTTTTGATTTAAAAAAAAAAAAAAAAGGTAGATCCTACTCAAGCTTTGGGTTCAAACTCTTTTTAAATATGTAAGTTCCTGACTGTTTGTACAGACGAGGTTGCAAAACCAGTATTTTATTCTGTTTCTTGTTTGATCTTTTTTTTTTTTTTTTAATCAAATGTTTATATTGACCAAATGCATTTTGCACACTTTGTGAAGCCTTGGTATGTCCTGGCATATTACTGGGTACTCCAGAGAGATACATGCTGCTGCTGCTGTTGTTGTTAGCATCTGGTAGGAAGCTTTGTTATGTGTGAAGGCCCCTTGGGCTTAAACACAACCCCTTCACCACTCCTGCACTCCCAATCACAAACTCTGCACTGATTCAGCCAAGGAGACTTTAAGCCGCAAGCTTTTTTTTTTTTTCTTTTTCCATAATGTCCTTTTTCCCTGCCAAAAAAAAAAAAAATAACACTATTTGCTATTGCCAGAGATAAAACTCTTGTAGCCTCCAGAGCTGGTAGAAGCATGTCTGAGCCCAGCTTCATTCTACGCTGCCTGTTGACTGACTTAAGGTCATCCAGCCGGCCCGCAAGCCTTCCAGTTTCCTGCGTGCAGAAGGTAGTTGTGATGCTGGTGTTTCTTGTGCACCCTCTGCTTTCCACGTGTGCAGGGCGGAGGGGGGACCACGGCAAGCTCCTGGAGGAGAGCACGGATTGTGTAGCGGGACGGGACTAAATCATCACGCGTGGAGTGTGTGAGGGGAGTGAAGAGATGTGGAAATAAGAGTGTTGTAACAGATTCTTTTTATATATATGAATATATATATATTAACTGGCAAATTCTGAGATGATTGGAGCTTTCAACAGAGCTTCTGATTTTTTTTTTTTTCTTCTTCCTCTTTCGAATAACTTTATGCCGTGCCTTCTATTCTGAGAAGACTTGTTTATATTTCTGGCTAGTGTTTGGCAAACACCTTATACTGAGCCGGGAGGGGAGGAAGTGGTAATAATTTCTGGGAGGAGGGCAGAATGGATTTGGAGATTTCTTTATTGGCTGCAATGTAGTCCCTCCTTTCTCCCCCCTCCCTGTCCACTTTAACTCTCATGTAACTGAAAAAAAAAAAAAAAAAAAGCCACGGATTTTTTCTAAATATCCTTTTTTTTTTTTTTTTTGTACTTTTTTTCAAGAAAAATAAAAAAAATTAAAAAAATCTCCATCTGGAATAATGTTTGATGCTGTCACATCCTGAAATTGTTCTTTTAGTTAAAAATGTTACCAGAGTGTTGGAATGAGCTTTCTTGTTTTCTGGTTGTTTTTTGTTTGTTTGTTTGTTGGGTTTTGTTTGCGACAATGTTGGGATCATGGGTCATTGGAAGGGAGAATGATCATGAGTACACTTGTGAGTGAGAAGATTGAGAATATCATAATTGCATCTTACCTCATGGAGGAATTTATTTTTTCAGGGATTTTTTGACAGTGCATCTTTATTGTATTACAGCTAAGCTGGTTTGTAAAAGCTTCCTATGCTGTTAGTGGTTTTTCTTCTTTAAAGGAAAAAAAAAAAAAAGAGATGCATTTTCTGATTAGTACAAATGAGAGCTTGTTAGTGAGGAATGGTTCTGCTTTCTGAGTTATGAAGGAAAATTAGTGACCCTATATATACTGATCCAATATTGGGACTTTGTTTATATTGCAAATAAATATTATTTTTTCTTTAAAAATGATGTTTGTGTCAGATGCTTGTCTAGCTTCTGCCCATATAAGGGAATGCAGCTCTTATCCATTTTTTTTTTTATGGTCGATTAGTGATCTTCTGTGACCATTAAGAGCATTTGCTGGGCAGTGTTCAAGGGTGGTGTTTGGTTTCATGCACAGTTTAATTTTTAAGACCTGTGGTAAAATGGAGAGGGTGAGGTGGAGGGCGTGAAGAGGGATATGGGGTATTGGATAAACTAGAGAACAAAGAACAGCTTGAGAATGGGACTGGCTTTGACCCCTGCCATTCCTCTGCACCAAAAATAAATAGATGGCTACAGACACTTTTGTGTGCTGTTTAAGTGTGCGCTATGAAGGCGAGGCCTTACCCACAACTTTTATGACAGAAGACTTTATTTCAGTAGGAAAGCAAGAAGCTGTGGCCTTGTGGGCAGTCACTTGATGCCTTCTGGGTCCTACAGGGAGCAGGAGCCTCCTCCTGCATCTTTGAGTCAGGGTCCAAGCGACTGCCCCCAGTGTCACACAAAGGCTGTGCTGTCCCCCTGTGCTCCCTGACAACAGGAACAAATATTTTGTGGGAAACTTGGAGGAGCTGATGAGGATGCTTTAGAGGGAAATATGACTGAGCACCTGGGAGTAGCCCAGCTAAGGGAGCCCTCCTCTGTCTCTGCTTGTAGATGGGCAGAGCTGGGTTCCCCTGGCATTCCTTGTTTTAACCTAAATGGCAAGGAAGTAAATGACTGTCTATTCAGTTGTTTAGTTTCTCATAGTGAGTTTGTTGCCTTGTTTTACTAACCCTAGGACCTGAGCATCAAAGATAGGTAGTTTTATTCCATGAGGTTCTCAGGCTGATGGTTGCAGAGGCTGCTGCAGAGTAGGGAAGAGGCTGAAACAGTAGACAGACTGAAGCAGGAACCAAGGGAGTGTGTGCACACATGAGAATTTGCTTGTTTACTCATTGACTGCAAGATGGGAATTTCTATATTGATTTAAAGGCCTGTTTGTGGCTCAACAAAAATCTACCTGGTATGTAGGGAAAAGCAGACCTTTAGGTTTCCCCCTGTATTTACACTGTAGAGTAGCTCTTGAGGGAGATAGGAAAGCATGCAGGTGTATGACTGTATTGGCTTCCACCTCATTCCCTCTTAGAATTTTTCTGCTGAGGTGTGGGACATGAGGTTAGCAGGTCTGTGTGGTAGCCAAGCTGGGGCTGCTGGTGCAGCACAGCTGCCCTTTGTGACAGGGTCAGCAGGAGAGCCAGTGTGCTGGCAGCTGCCAGGCTGCACCTCAGGAAGCAGCTACCTTGGGGCACCTGGTCCTGGGAGATGGGTTGTGAGTGTCTCAACAGAGCTGCACTTGCTAAAGGAAGGAGATGGCTTGTGTGAAAATTAACCTGCCACCTCTTTCCTCCAGGACCCAAAGGAGCCTTTTCCAAACTTCTCAGCCTTGACAGCAGGGAGCAGCCAGCCTGGCTGGTCCTCGGCCATCACTGCTTTACAAATATCCTGCACCGTGCTTCTTGGCTCAGAGGGGTTTCCTTGGAGACCTGATGTCCCGTAATTTAGTGAGGAGATGAGAGCTGGCATTAGGAAAGGAGCAATGCCAGAGAAATAGTTAGAGAGAGGAGAGAGAGCGTAGGGTCTGTCCACACTCCCTTGCGGAGGCGGGCACGAGCACTCGCTGAGCGTAGGAGCACAGGCTGAGAGAGAAAGCTGGTTATGTTCAGATCAGTGGAATTTGGCAAGGAGATACCACTTCCCACATGCAGCTTTGGTTAACCCATCAATTCTAGACAAGCCACTTGTAAGATTCTCTGTGGTGCCCTGCTCTACAAAATCAGGGGATCTGTGCTTGGGTACAGAGAACTTGAACGCCTGGGTTTTCACTTTTGATGCCACAAAGGCTCAGGAAATAGGAGTGGGATTTTTAATTCCCCCCCTGGTCTATGGATAAACATTTACCTCTCCAATTTGAACAATTAAAGGCATCACAGGTTCCATATGCTTTCAACATGTTTCTTCCTCCATTTCAAGTTATAGCAAAAACACAGAGCATTAAACACAGGTAGAGCCAAACTTTGGCAGTTACTGTCCAGGAAGCCCAGGTAGCTGATTTTGAGCACTTCATCTGCCCTCTGCACAGTATATGCCATCCTACCTCCCTCCATGCTGCCCTGCAGAGCCTGGCTCCTCATCCAGCTGGTGAGGGAATGGGTGAGGAGAGCAGTTATGTCCTGAGCACAAGGGTGACTGGAATTTTGGGAGACAGGAGAGCAAAGTGTAGATTCCTAAGGCAGTGCTGTGAGGATTGCTTGTCATAGGCAGCAATAAGAAAGACAACACAAAGGCAGGGCAGGTGTGTTCAGCTGTGGGAGGGGAGGTATGAAGTGGTGATGGATGCAGCATTGTGAGCCCAACAAACAGGACATGAGCTTGGGGAAGGGGCTTTGAGGTTACTTGTAGCTTTGTTTCCCTTTTTTTGTGTCTACATTTACCCCTCTCCTAGGCCCTTGTTTCTTAGTGTGGCACCAAACATATTCTGAGCATGATGCAAGTCAACCTCTGCAGCTTGGAACATGCCTGCTGTTGCATCACCCAGAGACGCACGTGGGAAAGTGGACTCATCTTGCCACTGTCTGAATTTGGGTGCTCACATTTCCAAGGTAACCAGGTTATTTGTGTGGGATTTATCCTTTATGTGTGCAAATCAGACTATTTGCAGTGTGATGAAGGCATGTAAATAGTTCAGCTAATCAACAACAGCACAGGCTGTGAGAGTTGTGCTCTGGGCCACTCAGAGAGTGTGTGAAAGTGGGCTTTCTTCTGGATTTTGTGTCATTTGCTCCTGTGCTTTCTCAAACCTTAATTGTGCTTGAGGTTGGAGTGCTAGGCTGGCTCAATGTAATTTGGTATGAGAGATTATATTAAGCAGGCAGGGAGGGTGGCTCATGGGAGTCCCATCCAGGCTCCATGTCCTGTTCTTCTATTTGAGCTGCAAAGTTCCCCTTTCTACTGGTTCTGTCTTTTGTCCTTCTTGCGGTATCACCCAGCAGCACAGGCCCAAAGGATGGGTCAAGTGAGGGCACAAGGTCATTGCTGGAACCCCAGCCCAGGTGTGAGATTTGGGTAGGAGACACCACCATAAGAGCCAGGGGTGAGGGCAGAGCTGAGCTGTGTGCTGACAGTTGCACTGCAGCTAGAAGGCTCGCTGTGCCAGGATGGGCTGAGCAGGTGCTGAGGGCTGCCGCGTCCGGCTGTGCGGTGTGGGGAGCAGGCTGCCACGCATGGTCCAGCAAGTGCCATGATGATGAGGCAGCAAATGTGCCTGCTTCCTGGTGGCCATGCTCAAGTTTAAATGGCTGTTTGTTAGGCATCTGTGTGGTTCCCCTCTTGAACTGTGAGGAAACCTTGAGGTGAGGAGCAATATGTTGTGGGACCCCAGGGCACTGCTCTCCCCAGGGTGGGTAGTGGCGGCCATTTTGTCTCCCTCCTCTCTACGTCGCACATCATGGACGCTGCTACCCTGAGAGGGGTGTGCTGGCTCCCCCTTCCTGCACTAGTGGGCCTTGGGGGGGGGTGGTGTGTGAGAAATTACCCTGGTGAGTACTTTTTCCTTGCCCAGCTTTGTCACTTTTTTTGTCTCCAAAACTGAGGAGCTGCTGTGACGTCCCCCAAGGGGATCCTGACTGGTGGCCTGCAAAGGCAGTGAAGACTCATCATGTTCATGATGGTGGTACAGAAAACACAGCTGTGGCCTGCAAAGGAGTCCTGGGAGGATGCACAGGCAGGAAGAAGTCAGCTCTGTGCAGCTGGCAATGGCTGAACCCCTCAGTCTTCAGCAGCTGTGATGGTGCTGGCACCAGTGCTAGGAGAAGACGAGCTACTTGCATTGGAACTGTAAGTTTCTGGTGCCTCCGGGCTCCTCCCTGACACCTCTGTGTTGCCCTGCTCAGCCCTGTCACAATGTGTTTTTCGGCTGGGAGCTGGGTTAGGGCGGAAGCTGTGGTTCAGCTTTGATGGCTTAGTCAAAGGCTGGGGACTAATTACGGGTTGGGAATTAAATCGCATGGCTGGCTACACAGCCCCAGACTGCTGGTGCCCAGCCTCCATGCACTGGGTGGGCCCCTCAGTACTGGGGCAACAGGGACACCCCTCTCCCCTGCCTGATGCAAGGCAAGACCACCAGCCTTTCTTTCTCCTGTCTGGCTGTTTCTGATAATAGCTGAACTTTGGAGGTACTCCTATCTGTCAGTTGTTCCTGTGAAGCTCTGGTCCTTCTGTGGGAGAACAGACCCCTGGCTTTCTCTCAGAGACACTGGGACATGTTAGAAATGGAAACTGTGCTATGAGGAGATCAGGCAGGGTGTGTGTGTTACTTCTGGGCTGTTCAGGGGTGTAAGTGATCCAAGAGCATGTAGGACCTTAAGAAGTATCAGATGAGGGAATCAAATATGAGTGGAGGAAGGGGAATCCAGACAGGTTTCTTATTCTACTTTCCTTTGAGAAACATCTGACTTATGTAAAGCCATTTGCTGGGTTTCTCACTGCTTTATTTTGAAAGTCTCTGCGTTCAGGCACTCTGCTCTTCTCATCTCCCTGCTCTTCTCATTTCCCATCACTGCCTCAAGGGCAGATTCTTCATGATTTGGGATTTTGCTTTTATGAAGTTTACTCTGTTTTTCTAGTCTGCTGTCTTTTTCTTTCTTTTCCTTTTCTTGTAAGAACTGCTCTAGTTTGGCTTGTGGTTTTTTGCCTTGTTTTCTTCTGAGTGGTGAATATTTGTGATAAACCCTGCAGAAAGTGGGAGGGAGCAGACTGGTGCATTGGCAAGACCCTGGTTACTGATAGTGAAAGCCCAGTGCCAACAAAAAGCTGAAATCTGAGCTTTGGTTGCAGATGCAACACTCTAGAAGCACAGCATTTTTCTCTATAGGGATTTTAATTGAAGTGAGTATGGGGATCTCCAGTTAGAGGGGTTGTGACTTTGGAGTTTGGGGTAAGCACTCACCTTCCATTCACAGGTCTTACTCTGAATTTGCCACCTCCCCTCCCTGGATGGCTGATCCACCGCTTCTTGGAGCAGGCAGACATTCAGGCAGGGATCCAGGTGGGATCAGCCCGAGCCAAGCAGGATCCTCTTGGAGTGGCACAAAGCGGGATGCTGGATGGGAGTTTGAGAGGATTCAGGGCATTGAGCCAGCAGAAAGCTGTCCTTTCCTATCACACAGGAGGATCAGCTCTGCTGTCGGTGTCCTCTGCCATTTATCACCTTCCCTCTGCCCCCGTTCAGGCTGTTGCCTTTGAATGATCCTTCACTAGAGGTTCAAACAGTCTCCTCATGTCTTGGCCTTGAATCCAGCTGGCAGCAAGCTGAGAAAGATGTTTGGGAAAGTCTTGTGGGCTTTTTTTTTCTATTTATTTTTTTTTATTTATTTGTTTTTGTGTTGTGGGTTTTTTTTCTGTAAAGTAGTTTGGTTTTGTTTCTTTTTTTTTTTTTTTTTTTTTAGCAAGAAGCTTTACAATTAATTTATTTTGCAAATAGCTTTTCCTCTCATTGGACAACATCTTCCTGCTAGGACAGTCCAAGCCTGTTATGACAGGCGGCTTATCTGCTTCACAGTTCTGACTGCTTCCTCTGTCTCCCCTTTGTGTGGGAGGTGTTTTGTCTTTCCAAACTTCTGCTGACTTCAGAGGGTGCTAGCTTGTGCCCGAACATGAACTGATAGTGCAGCTCAGGGCTGAAATTCACCGCTGATTTTTATTTATGTCCCTGCAGCATGTTTTTCTTTGTAAAGAGAAGGCCTTAAGTGGTTTGGGGAGGGGCAGGAGGGTTGTTACTGAATGTTAGAGAAGTGGAGATGCTCCACAAAACCTCTCTGTTTATGTCCAGTGAGTCCTGAAACAGAACATAGTGAAGACACCTGTTTTGAGGAGGGGGCACGATGATGGGGTGCCAAATGAGGGGCTGAACTGCACAAAAACTGTATCTGAAAAAGCCCAGGGCAGCCTGGTTGTTATTGTAGTTTTAGAGAAATTCCCAATCTAGTTTTAAATCTGGTAAAAGTGAAGAGAAGCACGTGTGTGTGTATGAATCAAGATTTACAAGAGCCAGTATTTTTAATAAACTAAATCCAGTCCTGTTTGAAGCTACTGTCTGCCAGGGCCCATTCCTGATACAGAATCAGTACTTCCACTGAGATACCATTTCCAGTACTGCAGCATGATGGGACTGTCCCTTCCTGTCTGTGGCTTGAACCAGCAGAGCCAGGAAACCCCCCTCTTGTCCCCTGGCCATCCTCTTTTTGGAGTGTCTGTATCAGTTGGATGCCTGCAGCCCGGTCTGGGCCAACTGGACCCCTTTCAGATGGGAAGGGAGAGGACATCTGTCTTGTGAAAAGTACTCCTGGATCATAGGTACTGGCTCCCCCAGCAAACGGTGCATTCTTGAAGCTAGTGTTGGGTGGCCAGCAAGAGATGGGACTAGTGGTAAGTTGCACATGAGGACACTTTCCTTGCCTCAGTGTTAAAATGAAGCTCTGATCTCTGGCTGTCCAGAACAACTCCTATATGTCACTGTAGTGAAATAACTATGACTGAAACTCTGGATGATGGTTAGTTTCCATGAAACTCCAAAACTTCTGTGAGCCTGTTCCCTGTGAATTTTCATTTTGTTTTATCTATGGAGTTCTTCCTTTTCTTCTTGAGCCACGGGATAATTCCTGCTGGCCACGGGATGCCACCGCCTGTCCAGGACTACTGCATGTGCAGCAGAGGCCCAGGGGTGTTTGTAGGTCACAGATGACAGGTACTCAGCAGGACTCGTAGGTGCTGTTATTTAATTGCATTCCACCAGCAGCGAAAGCAGTAGCAAGAGTAATAAACAAATTATAATCTATATTGTGAAGCTGACAAATGACACCCACTCATTACCTGTCTTTAACCACTCTCATTACTACCCAGTCGTTGTGGGAACTAATCTGGCTGCTCAGTGTCCAACTTGTTCACTTAATGCCATTATCTGAAGCAATCGGCCTCTCCTTGTGAAAGAAGAGGAAGGTGCTTTTCCTGATGCTTGTTCTCTGGGTGCTGGAATGTGGGTAGCTCTGGGGTGGAGGGTGAAGGAGCACTTTGTAAAAGCATGGCGTGGCTGGGAGAAGGAGAGTGAAAGCCACGGGGACAATCTGGAGGGAGTAGGGGGCTGAGGATGGAAGATTGTCATTAGGGAGGAAAAGGCTGTGCTCTGTTCATCACCCTGGGATTGAGGAATCATATTCAGCAAAGAGATACTAGGAAGAGCCACTTGGTTTTTGTTTGGTTGGGGGTTTTTTCTTCTCTCTGGATGTTTTCCAGGGTTTGGGAACAAGCTGGATTGCTGAGCAATGACAGTTCTCTTTGCAGTTGCTCCAATCCCAGGGCTTTGCAGGAGGAAGTCCTGGTAGTGTTTCTGTAGGGATCTGTTCAAGGTGTGTGTCCCCCCCCACCTCATGAAGAAAAGAAATTGAGCTCCAGGAATTCATTGCAGTGGTCTGGCATAGCTTGAGTTCAGCAGAGTCAGGGATGCTTGGCCTCCTTGGTGCCTGGCTGCTGCCATGACATTGTGCCAGTCCATACCAAATAGTAACCACTGTGCTGTCCCTGGGGGGCAACTGTTCTCCTTTACTCACCAACACAACTGGGAGCCTTCCTGAGGAAGGCTGTTGAGGCCTGCAAGCTGAGGGGTTGGGCTCAGAAAGCAGATGAGAAAAAAAAGGCCTTTTTTCAAGATGCTGTATGGGTGGCTGGACCTTGGCCAGCCAGAGGTCCTGTTGTGCTCCCAGGGTTTTGGGATATCTCATGGGGGTCTCTAATGGGTAAATAATGTTGAAAGATGGGACATGAAGACTGAGAGGTGAAAGGCCAGCTTTCCTAACAGAGAATTGGTATTGGTCAGTTGCAACAAGGGCCTGTCAAAGGCTGTTGAATGTGTCTGTTAAAGATAAAAAGGAGCAATCAGCAGATAATGAGCTTTGCTGCTGACTATTCAGAGTAGCAAAACCCAAAAAAGCTATGCTGGATATCTGTAGGAAGTCCTTGCAGTGTGGAGTGGTGGGGTTGCAGCATATGATGCTGAGAAAAGCAAAGCAATTCATGGGGAAGAAGGAGCCATCTTAACCTAAACTGCAGTGCAATGGGCTCGAAACAGGGTAATGTTACTTGGGAGAGAGATCTGAGAAGTGCAGTTAACTGGGATTTAGGAGCAAAGCTTGATCTGAGTAGAGTCAAAAAAAAAACCACCAAAAAACAATTGGCTTCTACAAAAAAAGAGCTGAGAACAAACTGTATACATGCCCTGTATGAGTCTGTGGTGAACAAAAATGTTTGTGTAGGTTTTGGGGGCTACTGAAGTAACTGATGCAAGGAAAATCCACTGAGTGCTTTTAAACATCAATACACAGACTCTTATTGAGAGACTCCTGCAGCTGCAAGTACCTGGAGCCTGGGAAAGTGTAATGAAGCATAGCCAGGGGCTTGGCCTGTTCTTACACTCTTCCCTAGGTGTTGCTATCAAGTACATTGAAGACAGGACACAAAACTGATGAAGCTTGATCCAACCACTCCGTGGCTCTGATTTCTCTGCTTTCTCTAAGATGCTGTCTTCGGAAAGCCATGTGTGGCACACTGTGATTATGTTTGTGTGTGTGTGAGGAGCTGTTAGAGGTTGGGGATATTCCATTCTCTTTCTCTTCGTTCAATGAAGAGAGCTGCCAAAGATGCCTGGAGAAGAAAACTCCTGAGGTTATTGTACTTTTGTTATTAAAAGGACGTTGCAATGTAGTGTAAGGATGGCCAAAGCAGGGAGAAGGGCTTTGTACCAATAGAAACATCTTATTCTTCACCAGCACTGGGCAGTCTGAAATGATCAGTTTCTTTAGGTGATAGAAAGCCATTGCCTGGTTAAACAAACCTGATCTTGTCTTCTCTGAGGAACACTTAGACAAGAAACCAACTGCAAAAGGCTTCACTTTCTTTGACCTGTCCTCTCCCATCACTTTTTAAGTACTGTGCTTCTGGTTTGAAAGAATCAGATGACATGGAAGTAGCTGGACGGGTCAGGGCAACTCATCCTGCCCTCAAAGCCCCCGTGGGCCACTTTGCCACACACCACAGCGGGGCGAGACACTGTGTGGGAGTGTGAGACAAGCTCCTAATGTTCCTGTTGATCAAATGGCCCACAGAGTCTCCTGATCTGCTGTGGTGATAAGTCATAACAAGGACTCTCTCTTAATCCTCATTATCCTCTGTTGGTGCTTCCTGCCCACATGCACTAGGTGTTTCCTATCAACAGGGAGTAACCTCTGTGGAAGATAGGATCAGATTCCCAGGAACCAGGCTGTAGTAAGAGTGAAGGAAGAATGAGGAAACTGTCCTAATTTGAGGCTAATCTTATAAATACAAGGCTAGATACAGACAATATGAAAAGAAATGCAATGAGAGCTTTAGGATTTGGTTAGGGAAGGATCATCTTTTGCCAGGAGTAGCCTTAATTGTAACTTGTGATGTGGTGAAGTTGCTGTTTGATCTCAGCTTCAGTAAAGGGGAAGAGACAGATTCTACTTTGTCACCAAAGGAGGAGTAGCCTGAGAAAAGAACAGAGAAAAGTGTTTTTAAAAGCAATTTATTGTTACTTGTGCACTGATTCAAGCTGTAGTGCATGAATGGAGTGCTTTATTTCTCGGTTTTGATTTGGATAAAACACTAAATAAGGAGGAGAAAAGGATGGAGTGATTTTTTTCCTGAAGCAGGTGTGTTAATATATCCATTGGGTATCTTATGTTGTATGGCATTTCTGAAAATGCAGAAAACCACTAATTTTTTCCTTCTTGTGTAAGTGGGTTGGTGGGTTGGGGTGTTTCTTTCCCCTGCCTAGAGCTGGAGCCTGTACCAGTCAAAGATTTGGCCTGTCCCTCATGTTCACCTTTCATGTGGGCAGGATGGAGTGTGCTGAAGCTGTTTGTGGTGGGGAGTTCTTTACAGAGAGTTGCTTTTATGAACCTTTTTAGACAATGTGTTAAAATGAAGCGTAGCCTCCAACCTGTCCCTGTCCTGTCCATATGCCAGGATGGTGCACAGAGCCTCTGATGCCTCTGAGCATTTAATCCACAAGCAAGTTGAGAGCACCTGCATGTCTGGGAGAAATAAATTGCCTTTACAGGGATATGGAGAAGGGGGGGTTCCTTAACCCTTAGTATTCGTGTGCAGCTGGTATTCTAAGTAAGATCCCATAACCATAGAAATGGCTCCAGCACACCAAGGTGTGGACACTGGTTGCTCATCCCCACCCTGAAGGTGGTGTTGCAAGTTCCTGGAAAATGCCGTCATGTCCTTGCGGGTTTGGACTCGTTTGGCTTTTTATTAGCCATCCAGCTCATGGGTGCCTGGTGGTGGTGGTGTTTTATTTATTGCTCAGCTCTGAGGTAATCACTACCTCTTCCTTCAGAAGCTTTACAGGCCTTGTCTTGGACCATGTCTGTGAAGCTACAGTGATGTACAAAACCCGTGCTGCTGCTTAGAAACTTTCTGTCCCTTTTAGATAATGCAGCTTGGACAGAAGATCTCGTGAGGCTTGGCCTGAGATGAGTGACACAGTAGTTCCCTGTCCCAGGCTTCCTGTATGAGTTAGGACAAGGCATTTTAGCCATCCACGGGCCATCTCTAGCTCAGTTTCTTACTGTCATTTCTGGTTCTTCCAGGATAGTTGATTTTTTGCCTGAAAGTCAGCAGAAGAGTCACGACGTGTTGCCTTAACTCCTCTTCCAGGAGGTTGTCTTTGTTGTTTTCTCTTTGTTTTCTTCAGGTTTTGTGATCTAAGGGTTCTACTTTATAATACACAGTGCACAATTTGACTCCAGTGCCTGGTTTGGGAGTTTGGGTTGGTATTCTGTTTGGATTATTTAAGATTTTTAAATGACTGATGCATTTGGGCTCCATTGAAGATGAACTGTCAGGGAGCAGGGCTGTCTCAGAGGACATCTACAGTGGTGTGGGCACAGCAAATGTGTGCTAAGTTTACTTTGATAGAGGGTTGCTAAGTGGTGCCTATGGATGGTAGATGCAGCTGGATAGTGAACAGAGTGCTTGTAATTGCTTCTGCTATGTTCAGGGATATGCTTCCAGCAAGTCATGGCATCTATTAACCTTTTAATTTTATGTGGAGCCTTAATCCTGCCTGGTTGCCCATCAGTTCTGGAAATACAGATTGTGGTGCTCTTGTGGTCACTGATAAAATTCTGTGCTTGGTCACTGAACTGACTGGATTTTGCTGCCTTCACCATCTTCTTCTCCTTGCCAGGTGCTCCAGACCTTCACACAGGTCAAAGCCCACCCTTGCCTATTAGTTTTCTCCCTGTGTCCTTCTGTAGAGTAGATGTTTGTACGTTGATCCTCTGCTAGCCAGGTGCTGCTGTGATAGTTCCCCCTTTACAGATGCAGCAAATTGCCGTGAGGCTGAAGGGATCAGCATTCCTGCAAAGCCCCAAGTGCCCTGCTGAGGCACTGGAGTTTGAGAAGGTGGAAGGAAAAGAGTGAGAGTTCCAGCTTGCTGCAGAAAGAACACTGCCTCGAGATGTGTGTGCTGTTGGGATCTGGTCTGCTGCAGGAAGGAGAACCCTATGCTACAGGCTGTGGAGGGCACACGCAGGGTGCTCAGCCAGGCAGGAGTCAGATGGAAGAGGGTGGCCTGTGCAAGCTCTGAGCAGACCCTGGGTTGAGTTTGAGCTCTGAGTTTTTAACAAACCAGCTTTCACCAGAACCTTGGAGCATGAATACCTGAAGGTGGCCCAGCCTTCTACCCCCAAGGGCTGCTCTGAGCAAAGATGTAAGGTGTACCCCCTTGCTGGGGTCCTGATCTGTAGTAGCCATCTCTGCTGGGAAGGTGTTCCCTGGAGAAATGCAGGCAGCAGCACCCTGCTATGTGGGAAATCCTTAAGAAGAGAAGCTCAGCCAGGAGGAGGTGCAGAGCACAGAGGAGGGTGTCAGAGTGGGGCTTCAGGACAGGCCAACTTCCAGGTCCAGCTCTGGGTCAACCTTGGTAAATGCTCTTCACAGCACTGGGAAGGACTGGTGTTCAGTGAGCAGGGCAGGGTGGGTGCTTTGTGCCAGACTCTCTTGTCTCTCCTTAGGGCATTATTTACTTATTAAGCTTGCTACCAAGGCAGCTTTGGTGGAAATAACTGCTTTCTTGAAAGTGGAAGCTTTTCCTGAGTGAGCATCCAGTCCTGGGGTCTGGGTGAACTGCCATGTTTGAAGAGCAGGTTGGGGAAATGGGAGAGTTTTTTTTGTGTGCTCAATTACCAGAGACTGTGGATAAAAATATGAAGCAACAAACTCCACCAAAGAGCACAGAGTCAGTTTTAATTGCCTGCAGTGAGAAACTTCTGGTGAGCAGAGCAAAGCTTTGAATGGGGAGCCTGCTTCTAATCTGTCTGTCTTCAGGTGTGTTGCTTCAAAATAAAGTGAGATACAGCTTAGGGTGGGCACTGCCTCTTACCCTCTGGTTTCTTAGTACCCCCCTCAGCAGCACCCCGTGCCTGCTGTCGTGCAAAACAGCACACTGGCAAATCCTGGCTCCTTAGTTATATTTTGGTGAAGGTTTTTATCATGTTTCCTGCAGACACAGCCGGGGAGGAACGGGTGGTTCTGCTCTTGGCATGCCATTCTGATAAAGGCTGGTGGCTTTTAGCAAGCCTCACAGATCTGGAGTTGCTGTTGGGTCTCAGTGTAATCCCTTTTGCTGCTTCATGGGACTTCTGCTGTGCCCCTTGGAAAGCAGGTGTATTCTGTGCAAGGGATTTTTAAGACATTACTTATTTACATTTCAGTTTTATCACACATATCTGTTGATTTTAAATTATTTTTTTTTAATTCTTAACCTGTAATTTAAGTGAATCTATTATTTAAGTGAAACTGCTTCTTGATTTGCATGGGTTAAAAAAAAAACTACGACTGCAACACAATGGAAATGTAAACAGGAAAACATGCAAAAAAGGCTTCATTTTGGAGACATATTCCTTTAAGACAGCAGAATTTCTGGGCCTGGAAGGTCTGTGAGTTAATATCAATTGGTGTGATGTACCAGAAAAAGATATGTTTAACTTTTTATTTATTTCTTGTAGAGCTCAGTGAAGCCTTCAGGGGAAAAAAATGAAAAAAAAAGAAAAAAACCCCACTCAACAACAACAACAACAAAACAACCAAAGCAAAACAAAAAGCTTATAAGGATTCAAAGGGAAACAGCACATAGAGCTTCTGTCTGTACATGAGTTTAATAGAAATATTAATAGTTTATTCTCAGTAGTGTCCGTGGAGTGTAAGATTGTAGTTTGGAAACTTTTTGCATGTCGTTCAAATGTAAACAAGATAGGTCTGTCCTAGATTTTACAAAATTACTGTGGAAGTTCCCCTTGAATGAGCAGTGAGATCACCCATAAACAGTGTCTAGGAAACCTTAAGGCTGTCTCCACTTGGGTTCCAAATTTAATAGGTGAGTTAAGTGATCTTATGTTTGAAAGTCACTATGTGATTTGGACAACCAAAGGAATACTTTGTGAATTATCTATTATCTGGTATATATTAACATAAACAATACACGAATGGAACATAATAAGTAATCAAAACTGAAGTCTGCTCATGGCTATTTTGTGAAGTGACAAAGGAGCTAAGCCATTGGATAAGCATTTGGTCCCAAGTTGTGTACCTAGCTCCAGTGTTCAGCTGCAAAAGAGCAAAATGTTCAGTTAAGCTCAGTATTGATGGTTTATGAAGATTGATCTATTTTTACTATTACTGCTTTATTTGGAAGAGACTTCAGACATTTTTGGAGTGCCTTTTAATTTCCCTTTTTCTAACCCCTTTTGTCAGATTGCCAGAAGGTCAGAAACAGAGCAGCATCCCCTCTGCAGCAGGTCAGATGGTTAGCAAGCAGTTTATTTGGTCTGGAAATTCAGAGTGTTCCTGGCTCTGTTGCAGTGTTGCAGCACTTTTCACCTCTGCCACTTGAGTTAGGACAAAGGAAGAACAAACTGGCACTATGACTCGTTCCAACCAACTCCCTTCTTCTAACTGCCAACTATGATTTTGTTTAATTATTTGCATTACATCATTAGACCTCTGCTAGGTGTTGTACAAGGCTAATGGCATAAAACCTACACTAGGTTTGGCCACTGTACAGGCTTTCCCCTAGGGCATGTGTGCTCCACTGTCTGAAGTGCTCAAGGAGGGGCAGCTGGCAAGATGCCCCCTTATCCTCCCCCCCAGAAGGTATGCTATATATTTAACATGTTCATGTAGTTTGTTTGTTAAAACAGAATATTTTTCTTCAGAAACACATCCCTGCACTGGTTAAGAATACT
>JAOEGS010010916.1:0-10693 GCA_025447755.1 Corythornis vintsioides
TTAATTATAAAACTAATGATAAGTTTAAGTGATAGACATACAATTTTGTAAAGAGTATTAAAATAATACATGACAGTTAAAGGCTAATTATAATAACTATAAAATGCAAGGGTGGCACCTGAGTTTTACTGTGCATTTAACTGAGGTCATTTTTAGATGCCTTTGTGGGTCTGTTTTTTAATTACAAATGGGAATTAGATATCCAAGCACAGGTACACTTGCATGGCTGTAGAACTTGTATATGATGTTTACAGCACAGAACTGCTTGTTTTGTCTAAGGATTACAGAGCTATTTGTCAGTTTATCCAAGTTTAAAGACCAGCCTGAACAAAAGGTCAGTTTCAGCTATGCTAACTCTAACTAGCAGTCCACCTGCAGAGGCAAACACACCCTTAAAAACAAACAAACAAAAAAACCCAAACCAAACAAAGAAAAAAAGCAGTAAAATTACCTTCTTCATTTTTTTTCCTTCATCTCTACCCCCTGTCGTGTCTGTTCATCCCCCCCCATCCTCCCCTCCCCAAATCAAGGCTTCTGAGCACATTAATTGCAGATCATTTGCCCTGTTAATGGGTCCAAAATCCACAGGGAACAATATCTATCAGGCACTTTCTCTAAGATTCAGTAACCTAGATATCTTGGCAGAGCTTTAAGATGTACTGGGGGGGAGAAGGGGTGAAAGAGGAGAGAGGAAGAGAGAGTTTTTCTATATCCAGACACGGCAGAATTTTATTATTTACATTTTCTGGCTCTAGAGGACATAGGTAAAATACTCAATGGCTGCAGATGTACACACAGACACAAAGGGAACCTTTTGGAGGATCAGTGCTGCACAAGTAACCTCCACCACTCTTTTTTTTGTGCCAGAAAGAGCTGGTTGAGCAGCAGCAATCCTCCTGCACCTTGCTTATGATTTGAGGACCGCTTTCAGAAGACTGAAAATTAAGGCTAGAAAAACCACCTCTAGAGCTACATCTTGGAGCACCATGGTTACAAGAGGAACAGCACTGGTTGCCACTTTGTATATTGTTAGCAATCATAAATTCTCTTTTAGGAGACTGACCCTCTTCAGGGTGATCTGACAAAGATGCTCTTCAGTGACTGCAGAACTGTTCACACAAATCCTGGAATATTTTGGTTATATTTATTCACTATTGGCGATGGAAAGTTTAAAGTAACAAGATTTCTTTTTAAATTGTGGGGCAGGGGTTGTTGCAATACCTCTCAGGGTTAAAATCTATCAAAAAAAATATAACAGAGAATTTATACTATGTATCTACAAGTAGGTTATTTATCATGTTGAGAAAGTATGGACATGGTTATATAACTGTATATTTGACCTTTTCATCAAGTGAAAAAGTAACACTTATTCCATATAAATGTTTTTTTTAAATACAGAACTAAAATCATTAATATTGTTGAGCAGTTAAGAATGAGTTTATCCTGCAGTAGTGATGGCTGAAAAGCCACCCAGTGCCTGAACACTGAGTGTTTAGAAGATGAGAAGCTGGATTACTGTGAGTTGAGGTAATAGATCTCTCTTCATAGCTGTACAAATACTTAAAATTGTGATTTGGTGGTTGTAGTCGATGTTTGGAGACTAAGATTATTAAAGGAATAGAGAGTTCCTAAAGGGAAAAATCCTTAGCTAGTGTAAAGAAGGTGTGGCAGCAGTTAAAATGGACATAACAGCAATGTTTGTTGTCTGTCTTTCTCAATTATTAACCATTTTATAGTATAACTAAAAGCAATTGAAATGACTTTAGCATCCAATACAGAAATTACTGAATTGCAGTAGTTGTTGTTTCTTCTTGTAGAAGAATCTTTGAGATTTTGAAATAAATTAATCTTGAATACACTTCATCATGAAAATAAGTATTTTCAGGGTCTAGAAGGTGTCAGATTGCCTGCTGAGAGGGTGTGGTAGGATTGGTTTTATGACTTGAGAGCAGTTCAGTTCTCTCTGGGAATAACAGTTTAATGAGCTGTTGATTTCACCTATATTAAAGCTTTTCCTGTTTCCAAAATTATGCTACAAAATGTCTTCACTCTGGAGCATGCTAGAACTTTTGTATCACTGAGGAACATGAAGCCAGAAGGAAGAATCCTTGAGACCTACACAGCTCTATGACTGACAGTTTAAAAAAGGAAAAGAATGAAAGTAGGTTGATTTTAGTTATGACTGGAAAGCTATGAGCTGGTATTTTATTCCCTATGCTCTAACTGAATGGTAATAGTTTTTATGTGTTGCTGGAAAGAATAGTTGGAAAGGAGCCTAAAATGGAGTATTGAAGGCCTAGGAGATTAAATGCAGCTAGAGAAAATTACCTGTGAGAGCAGCAGAAGTGTCTTACATTAACAGAAAACTAGAAATGTGATTTACAGTAACCAAAGACCTAAACATTTGTGTACATTAAGTACTTAGGGTAGCATGTTTTGAGCTGACTTCTCAGGCTGTAGGAACCCTTGGTACCAGAGCAGCCCCTTCAGTGTGCATGGCAGTTTGGGATTGTGAGGGAAATTTCCACTGCTGGTCTGTTAGGGGTGCTGGAGAGAGCAACTCCTGTTAATGTAGACATCTGAAGGTCTGGATTGAACCCACATTTATTGGGGGTTCATTTAAAACTCTAGCTGACCTGTTCAAATACCATTTATGGTGACACCTACACTAAACAGGGCTCTGAAGCTGTGTTTGATATCAAACTGGTAAAAGGTGGCATGGAGACCTGTAACAATGTGTGGCTGTTCAAAACCTGGGAAGAACAGGTGCCCGGTGTCTCCAGAGTAACTGATGAATCTGAACTCTGATGCCCCTTCTGACATCTGTGTCTGGTGATATCAGGCTGTGAAAGGGAGTTTGGGCTCCATGGGGAGAGGGATGGCCTCAGTGAGAACAAGGACAGGTTGCTCTAGAGTTGGCCCCTTTCAGCTAAGACTTGATTTCTTGCTAGTGCCCATCATCATCTCAGATCAACAGAGCCCAACCTGCCTTGCCTGTCTTGAAGACACTGGAGACAGATTTCCAAATCAACACCACCTGAAAAGCCACTAATTTTCATGGGTGTTTAGAGCTCTCAGCACAGCTGAAAAACTTCCCACCTGAGCACACTAACCAGATTAAATGAGTAGGAAATGTGTTTTGCAAATGGGTTCTTCAAAAACCAGGTTGAAACCCCCAGGTGTGCCTCAAGTAATTATGTTTGGGCACCATTGATCAAAATTGATTTGAAATGTCAACAGGGAGCCAAATTTTTTAATTAATTGGGTGTTTTTAATAGTTCAGAAATAGTTCTTAAAGTTCTATTTTTATCCATCTGCACTAATCTGTAAGATCTGATACTTGGTGAATGGATTTTACAACCTATAACTAATCCCCTGAGATACCTCCTCCTCTTGTGCTAAATTAAAGGGTGAATGAGATTAATACACTTTGTCATTCTGAATTAATAGGTCTGTAGTTGATGAGAGCTGCTGGGGAGCTCTGGTTACATGTCCCTCCCTTTCTGTGTCTGACTTGGGAACCTGAAGTCTGATTTTAGTGCTAAGCACCCACAGGTGCAGCTGGAGATGGGTGCACTGAGTATTTGCTGTGTCACCCACAGCAAGGGCTTGGCATCACCTACAGAGCAGGTACTGACTGAGCACGGAGGAGGGAACAGTTTGTGTGGAATAAGTAACTTGGCTCCATGTAATTAAAGAGATCTTGTCCTTCAGTAGATAATCACAGGTGAGGCTAAAGCTGTGCACATCTTCATTTTGGTGCCTCTTCAATCCTGAGTGCCTGACTTTTCAGCTCTAGTACTGTTCTTAAACCACACTCTCATCTCCCTACGAGGGGATCTGGTTTCAGAAGCACAAAGTGCAGGTGCCTGCATTCTCCAGCCCCTTGCTCTGCTGGTGAGATGAAGCATGAGACACAAACAGTCAAGAAGCCACTTGTGCTCCTCTTCATCCTCTTCTCCACATTGTTTCTCTTGCTTTGGCTGCTTATTGTTGACACCACAATATGCTTTGGTATTAAGCTCATCTTCTCTCTACGTTCTTTCCAGGAAGTGTTGTCCTGCTTATTCTAAAAGACAGAGGTAAAGCTGGTGGTGATCTAGAATATTTGCTATAGCTGTTGCATGACCATAAACCTGGAGCATCATTGAGAAATACACTGGGAGGAAATCTAGAATTGAACAATAATGTTTGATTGCAAGGCAGAATGGAGCAAGAACAACTGAGTTCAGATAATTTTCACTTCAGTTTTATAGCTTAATGCTTGTTGACAATGGTTATTTTGAATAGCAAAAAAATAAAGAAATTAAGTAGATCTTTTCTAGTGTAAAAAAACCCATAAAATCCTGCTCAAGGCATTCTGATATCTGAGTACAAGGCTGCTTTGACCATTGCCTCTGATGTGTTTCTTTTCAGGGAAGGCTACTGAGGGTATGCTGTGACCATGAAAGAAAATGCAGGGGAAGTTCATGGTAATGACAGCTGGGGAAAGGAATATTGTTTAGACTACACTGAAATTACATTATGTGTCTTGGTAAGTACCAGATTATATTAAGAATAGTCATAAGTTCTGCTGAAACTATTAGAAGTTGAATAATAGAAGAGACAGGATTCTCTTTTTGTGTTCTGAGCCACTATAAAAAGCCTTCCCTTTGCTTTCTGTTGTAGTTCAGAGTGTTTCAACAGAGCATCAAAGACCAAACAAAACCACTTACTTGCCATCTCAAGGGAATCTTCCTTCTTTGCTGAGCATTTTCCATGAACTTTCTGCTCTGTATAATAGAGCTTCTGCTGTGTATGACTAAGTGGCCTGGGTCACACAGAGTTATTTTCTTCAGCAGCAGTGTTAATAAATGTGGATGCACTGCTCTTGGTAAAACCAAGCAATGACTGCAAGCTTTCAAAAAGCAGGCAAAAATCTTACTATGGAAAAACTCCTTATGCCATCCTAACCTACAGTTAGCCTCTTCAGTGCAAGAAAATTAGAGTGAGGTTTGCAGCCCCTAGCCTGTAAAAAAAAAAAAAAAGGGAATAAGGGCAAAGCAAAGATGCTGGGATCCCACTCACTGAATGAAAACCCCAAACTGTTTCCATAGCTAATTTTTTCCTCAGAGCCAATGTATTTCCAAAGCCAAAGGATTACACCTGTTCAGATGGGCTAATTGCACAGGAGAGTCTTTCATCAGATAGCACAGAGTGCTTTCTAATATTAGACCACATTGAAACAAGTCTGCTTTTAAGCATTCAATCAATGCATCATGATACACTGATAAATTAAAAACTGCAGGCTAGATTCCCTGATCTCTGTGTGCTGCTCAGGCAGTTTAAGGCTCTGTGATCTTATCTGGGAAGACAAGAATTCCCCAGAGGCTGTCTGACCTGTGATGGATAGCTCAGGAGCCAAATATTGCTGTCGATTCCAGCGTAGATCAAATCAGGGAACCAGGAGGCTGTCATCAGATCCACTGATATATTCTCCCATTTTCTTGCATCAAACAGTTCTAAGTTTCATTGCAGATGGAGTAGTTTAAAGTTTCTTCTTTTTTCAGTCTCAACATAACCTTAACCTTTTTAATTCTGAAAAATAAAAAATAAAAATTTAAAACCACTGGAGGTTAGTAACCCCACCTTTAATCTTTTTCTTTTAAAAATCAGGTTCTTGGGTCACAGACACAGAGTCCACCATGCAGCACCAGTCTCAGACATTTCTGCTACTGTTCTTGAGTTTGAATATTGTTGCAAGAATCCAGTGGGCACTGAGACATCTGAAGACGACTGGCTGTTGTGGTGATCAAACTGCAAGTTCCCCTGGCAGCTCCCTACCTGGGCAAATTCCTCTGCCAAGCCTGGTGACTGGCTAAGGCACTTAGTAGAAAGAGCTTTCACTGTAAAACAATTGGTTCATGAAAGGTAATCTGGGGAGAGAAGATCAGAGGAAGGTAACTCTATTTTAATCATGAAGGATGGTCACTTTTAATAAAGGACAAACTTCAGAACTTCTTTGTGTGGAACTGAGAAAATGATGAGAGTAAAATCTTTTTCTTTCTACTGTGTATTAGTAGTGCCCAATCTTAGAGAAGAGAGTAAGAAAGGACTCTTCTTTTGCCATTATGATCAGTAAAATGAGCTCTCAGTAAAAGGAATTTCTCTTTCAAAGGAGTGGTAGGAGAACTCCAGTCACATTGTTATTAAATAACCTAAAGCAAGAACTACTCACTTTTTTGTTTTTTGCCTTTGTAAGTGCTCTCTGAGATTGGTCTAATTGCATCCATAGCCTCTTACAGATGCTGTATTTTTCCTTTAGAGGCTATTCTGAGAAAATAAACTTGCTAATATTTGCCTTATTTTTTTTTTTAATAATCAGATTTCAGGAGGGTCAGTGCATGAAGCCTACATCTCTTGCTACTACACTGGTACTCAGGCACTTGGTAAGCAAGGATGGCCACATTAAGAACCAAAAGAAAAAATATGCAAAATCCATATTCTTTATTCACATGAAAGTTGAATTAGCACAATGAGTTTCTGTAAGTGATTAAGAATTACCCCAAAAGTAGGAAGCAGTGGCAGTGCCAGCACACACTGCAAAGCAGCCAGCAGGAGCTGGGCTGGCTCTAGCCTGTGTGTGCTTTGATGTAGGCACCTGGCTCTACAGGATCCATGTACCTTTCTAGCAAGAACTGCTAAAATAGACCTACTTAAAATGTAAGGCTTTACAGCAAAGCACCTGTAACTGCAGCCTATAAAAAACTTATTAACCCAAGACAAGGATTATTACAGGAAGAGTAAAATGGGTAAGGAACTAATTGAACGGAAGAGGGAATAAGAGTGGGTTGAAAAGGAATTGCTAATGATGGTTTGGAATGGCACCTTATTTAATATTTTCATTAATGACAGTACAAAAAAAAAAAGCATAAAGTAATGCAATTGGAGCATATATTTGAAATTGGCACCAAGTTGACAGCAATATCAAACAAAGGATTAGAAATTTACATAGGAAGAATTGAGTAATGTGAAGTCTGAAGGAACAGAAGCACCATGAAATACATAAGTGTAAAGTCATATGTTTGAGAACCAAGTTATTTTGCTGAAAACAAGGTGGTCCTCTGGTTAAATAAATAAATGAGACAAAATGGTTGGTAACAGCTCCTACTTCCTAGAGGCATAAGCAGTAAGAAAATAATAGTAACAGAACTTCTATAATTATATTATTAAAAAAAAAAATGCTAACAGATGTAGCAAAGTGAATTTCCACTGCTGAAGTTTCCTCAGTACCAGTGCCTGTAATCATTACAGCTTCTCTAGAACCACCATGTGCAACTGGGCAGACAAATGCCCCACTGCTATTAGAGAAGACAGAGGACACATCTATGCCAAATAACCTAACCTGGTGAACAAATCCCAGTGACAGTCAATGAAAGCTGAAATGACATCTCTTTTTGAAGGCCATGGCTGTGCCACTGAGACAAACAGCAATGCAGCCACCCCAGCCCAGGACTAAGTCTTATCTGAAGTAATTAGGTAAGATTTGTGCCTGTTTACAATGACTGAATGCAACTGAAATAGGAACTACTGGCTGCCTGGGGAGCTTTGCAGCTGTTCCTGAAAGCTGGCCTTGACTAGCTAATTGTCAAGATGCAAGCCCTAAGCCAAGCTCTTCTGTCTGAAATGGGCAGCTGCCACTGTAGGTGCCCTTAGCACAGGATGGCAGAGCACTGCACAGCAGTCTGGGTTCATGGGACACTGGAGCAGATCAGCAAGCACTCCAAGTTAGCTGGTGTGTCCCAGGGTTTCACTTTGCAGTCATTATCTTAAGTATTCTTCACTAAACATTTACCAATTAAAGTCCCTCTGGAGAATTTCCAAACCCACCTGGCTGTGTTCCTGTGCAACCTCTAGGTGATCCTGCTTTAGCAGGTTTCTTCAACTAGCTGATCTCCAGAGGTCCCTTCCAACCCCTGCCATTCCATAGTTTTGTGAATTCTAAGAACTTAATTGCTGAATGTTCTGCAGCGTTCTGCAATATTGCAGAAAACCAATGTTTTTTCATCTGTCAGAGCAATTATAGTAGAGCTAAACAAGAAATGGAGCTGAAATGTGTACATCAGCTGCAGGACTAACACTAAACAATTTCAACAGCCTTGAGACCCTCTTGGGTACCAGCCACCAGGAGGACAGAGGTTTATCTTTAAATGTTCTTACCCTTCCTGGCAATGTCACCTCAGAGCTGTTCAGAAGAAATTTGCATATTTCTGATGTTGGTTTACTGGTAGTTTTTTCATGCTCAGGAATACTACATCTGTAAACAAGAATTCCATGACAAGTGAAAACTGAAGAACTATTAGACATTGAAGGAAAACAAGGCAGTGAATTTGGATTATCTTCTAATCTAACACTATAAGCAAATACTGAAAGACTGCAAAGATGAAAAAAAAAACCCCAACAACTGTGATTTACATATTCATTAAGTAATTTGTATAATCAGAAGATTTAAAAGGACATTACTGGAACACCTGCCTGTTAACAGATGTAGAACAATGAAGGCCAAAGAACACAGCTTTTCTAGAGATGCTGATAGGTAAACAGTTGGCAGATCTACAGATACCTGTTGTGGCAGCATCAGTCTTTTTGGTCAGGTTATTGTTGTAAATAAAGCAACTCTTCTGGAATTTACAAATCCATGCACATACCTACTTGCTTCTTGCAAAACCTGACAGTTGCTTATTGAGAATCTGATTGCTTTCAAATATCATCATTCCCATTAAAAGCTTACTAAAAGCTTTTATCCAGTCGGGAAGGTTTATGCTCTCAGGGCAAGTACGAATTTGATGCAAAGCAGGTGGAAGGTAGTTCATTGAACTTGACAGAACAAATACTGGAGAAAGAAAATCTTACCATCTCTTACCTCAGAAAGAGAAGCAGCACAGCAGATGTCTGTTCAGGTACATGGGGCTACAGCACTATGCACACATCTTAAGAATGAGGAGTCTGTCTTAATTTGGCTAAATTTCTTAATTACCATTTCAATGCCACTCAGTAACCTTGGAGGCCTCAATAAGCCCTTTGCAGACACTGAGTGAGAATCACTCACTGGTTACGAGCTGAGTGTTAATATCCAGGTCTAAGCTGGTCACCCCCTTCTTCTCTGTGGCTGAAATATTTTTTTGGGGATTCCCATTAGATGTCCTTCTAAAAGAGGCAAAAATACAGCATTGGGAGCTGTGCTGGTTATACCTCAGGCAGAGTTAATTTTCTTCAGAGTAGCTGCTATGGGGCTGTTTTGGATTTGTGCTGGAAATGGTAACACTGGGATGTTTTAGTTTCTCCTGAGCAGTGGCTCTCACAGAGCCAAGGCATTTTCTGCTCCGCACTGCCCTGCTAGGAGCAGGCTAGGGGTGGGCAAGAGGCTGGGGGACAGAGCTGGGAGAGATGTTTTGTTTGTTGTTGTTTTGTTTGTTTTTATCTTCCTCTTACAATTTAAAAAAATAATTATTATTTCTTTTCAATCCTTAAACTGTTTTCATGAGAACCCACAGGTTTCTTCCTCACTTTTGCTTGTGTGGTTCTTGCCTCATCCCACAGGGCAGAGAGTGAGAGACTCTGCTCAGCACAGCTGCTGGCTGGGGTTACACCACACCCTGAGCTTAGACATCCAATGAACAGGTATCTGTTAAGGCAAAATAACATTCTGCAATGAGCATTCTGTTATTACTCTTAGGGGAGCAGCTGGTTGCATTACGAAATTAAATAAGTGGCTTACATCTCTGCATTACCTGCATCATCAGTATTAATTTATGAAAATAGCTAAATAGAAAACAATTTAACATATGTATTAATAATATATCTCTTTAATAGCTAGGGCATTTCCACTCCAGCACACTTGTCACTGAATCACAAGAAAATTCAAGCTGAGAGGATGCTCAGGCAATAATCTTGTCCAATCCCTGGCTCCAGCAGGGCTAAAATTCAAAATGATGGTGAGAGTCAGGGCTCTGTCAGTCAACATCTGCACATCTCCAAGGATGGATGTTCCACAGCATGTCTGAGCTCCCTGTTCCTGTTCCATTGCCAGTTTCAATTCACTCTAATAATGATTTCTTTTCCCTTATTTCCAACATGAATTTCCCTTGCTGCAAGTTGTTTGTTGCCTCATATTCTCTTCATGGCTACAGCTGAGAAGAATCTTCCATTAATCCTTATGCAGGTAGGTGAGGACAGCAATGCAGTGGCCATTCTGCACCTGCCCATGCTGGGTTACATGATGAGTCCATTACAGGTTGGAGAGCACCTGTTGTTCTTGAACATCAAGAGATGCCTCTCGTGCAGCTTGTCAGTATCCCACTGAATGGGACAACTCTGCTCCTCCGTGTTCAACCACTGCTCCCAGATCTACCAACAGACTGAGGCTGCATTTCACCCTTCTGCCTATGTTTTTAATAAAAATGTTAAAGAGTATTGGCCACAGCAGCTGCCTGAGCAATGCCAGCAGCACCAGAGATCTATCTGGACTTCTGCAAGGCTTTTGACACAGTCCCCCACAACATCCTACTCAACAAGTTGGAGAGATATAGATTTGATGGGTGGACTGTACAGTGGATAAGGAATTGCCTGGACGGTCACATCCAGAGGGTGGTGGTCAATGGTTCAATGTCCAGATGGAGAACAGTGACAAGTGGTGTCCCTCAGGGGTCTGTAC
>JAOEGS010010917.1:6592-18394 GCA_025447755.1 Corythornis vintsioides
CTGGGTGCCCCTGCTCTGGCAGGGGGGTTGGACTAGATGATCTTCTAGCTCCCTTCCCACCCCTGACACTCTGTGATCTTTCTTTCATCATGTGATTCCCACTGGAGCAGCAGCACTGGCCACATCCTTTGCATGGATTTACCTCTGAAAATGCATTTTCAAATATGTTTACTAGTGACTGCTGAAGGTGAAATGTGTAGTTCTTGCTTGGGTTCCTGTCCCCTTTGCATCTGTGAGGAGGCATCAGTGGGGTGATAACCCTCTTCTCTCAGCTTTTGTTCCAAATTGACATTGCCTTTGAAAAAAAATCTCACTTCGAGGGAGCAGCAATGTAGCTCTGACTTCATGGTAGATATTTAGCTTAAAATCAACTTATGACAAATCCTTAGATGACTCATAAATTTAAAGAATGTGATCATCTTTTTTAGCAGATTGTCAGCACTAAATATTTTCACCAGTCAGTTCCCATTTCCATTAGCTCCTTAAACTGCTGTATGTGAATGAAATAGGATGTTTATGGCTGTGTTCCCTGCCTTTCAGCTTAGACTGCAGCTGTGAAGCTTTGTTATAGCTACAGGTAAATGTGGTTTTAGGGGCTGCTCTTTATTGTGAAGATCACTGTTTGTTTTTCCCTTGTGAAAGGGTGTTCTGGGCTTTCTTTGGTTTAGTTTTGTTTTCTCTCCTCTCCTACTGGTCTCCAGGCTTGTCCTTGTTGCTTTCATTAATGGGAGCCATGGATTTTGGATGGGGTGATGTCCCCTTATGGTGCTAATAATAGTGGTGTACCATTTTTTTCTGACAGGCAATGCTGGTGGCAGCTTCAGGAGCATCCCTGGAAGGGCAGCAGGGTCATTGAGGATCTTGACTGTTTCCCAACCTTAGTATCTTGTCTCCTACAGCTTCATTTGTCATTGAGACTGAACCATTTTTTCTTATTGAAATAAGTGAATATTTCTCACTGTGGTATTGACTAATTCTGATTTTTGAAGTGTGGAAGAAGGGTGAAGGTGGTGCTGGTTTTTCTGAAAACCAAAACCCAAGACAACAGTTTTTATGCTACCCTGGGCAGAACATTGCTAAAATTAAAACTCAGGGAGTGCCAGGGTAAAACAATATGTGGATGTGCACATCAGGATGTCCTACCAAAGTCACCTCAACTAAGATGGAAATTTCTTCTTAACACAAAGGGAGCTTTTATATGATTCCCTCAACATGGGTGACATGCACATAGCCCTGCTGGTTATGGGGGTTTTGAAAAATTCACAGTCCTTGGAGCTTGAGATGAAAGTGAGGAAATCCTTGTTATCCTAAAAAAACCCAAAACAAACCCAAAACAAAACAATCAACCAAAAAAAAACCCTAAAAAAACCTACACACAAAACCCCCAACATTTTACAGTCAAAGACAATTGTGGGAAATTATGCTTAAATGAAAGGCAGTTGAAATCTATCAGGTTATGGCAAGTTTTACAGCTTTCCTAGCTTAAAGATTTATCATAAATGTTTTATGGACTTGAGCTTTTGTTTCTTTAATTGCCAGTTATGCTAAAAAGTTGTTTATCTGGGGGGGGCAGGGGAAGGAGGGTCTGAAGCAATAAAATAAAATAACCTTCAAGTTAAGTATAATTTAATCCCTTCAGAAACAGCAGTCCTACCTTTCCCCTGTGCAAGTGCTGTGTGTAAAACTGCTGGGAAATCCAAATAATCCTGTTCCCTCAGGCTGGAGGGGAAAGGGAAAAGCAGCATATGCAGGGTCAGTGTGTGTGTGGTGGCACACAGCAGCTCAAGGGGCATCCTGAGAATTCCTTCAAGTCAAAAGTGAACAGAACAAATGCATCTGAACTTCTGTATTTGGAGGTGGTGATTAGGGAGAGATCTGCTCTCCAGAGAGTTGAGGAAAAGCTGCACCAAGTTACTGTCTGACCATCAGCAAGTAGGACTTTGCAGAAACATGTGAAATGCTCTTTGTAGAAGCTGGAGACCTGAGAGCAGGTGTTTGATGTTAGCCAAAGCCTTTGTGTCTGCTGCTGAAACCTTGAGTGAGAGAAAAGCAAAGGTTCCTCAACAAGATCATGGCCAGACATTCCTCTGAGCTGTGATTATTTCCATGCAGAGCTCTAGCCCTTGCTCATGGTAAATGCTGGCAGTAAGAACTGGAAAGCCTTGCTGTTCCTATTTGGTATGGACATCTTATTTTTGAACACATCAGATATAAGCACATCCTATTTGGATGCATTTACAAATGCTCAAGAGGCCTTCATTATAACAGCATCTTCTTGATTGCATCATTATGTCCTTAGGGAGTCTGAGTGCCAAATTGACTTTCTCTTAAATGGAGGTGGCTCCTGCTATTTAAAACCAAGATATACCTACCATGATGGGAAGTCTGCAGGAATTAAAGAGATTGCCTGAACTTTCTTCTAAATATACTGTTCTCATGTCACTAAAACAGCTATTTTTCATCATAATAATACCAAAAAACCCTCCTTCAGTCGAATTTTTTCTTCTTCCTACTCAACAGCCATTCAGTACCCAAGGAATTGAGGATATTTTGAAATAGGGATCCACTGCATATATTCTTTTCCAAAATACTTTCTGGTTTTGACTGTGGACGTTTCCTATGGATGTTAACAGTTAAGTGCTGGAATGGAACTGTCAAAGAAAACAAGATCTGGGTCCCTCAGAAGGGTGTAAATATAGTTTTCCCCTTGCTGCAGTGTGCTTTGGCAGCTGCCATCTATTCTGGGGAAGCACCACATATGCAGAGCATGCAAATGCAAAGAGTGGGTTCAGGGCAAGCTGTCTCAGAACAAAACAAGAGCACTGGGCATCTGCTGCTACAGCTTAAGAGTGTGTAAAGACTTTGGTGTGTGTGGAAAGAAGTGAGCAGTGCTGTGTGACCAGAAAGAACCTCCTCAGAGGCTTGGCTGGTGCTAACCACAGAGGCAGCCAGGCTGAAAGAGGGTGGCTCCTGTGGGGTTATTTATGAATTATAGCCTTGCCTGCCATGCTCTGAGCACACAGAGGGCTTGTGTAGCCTGCATACAGAGCTGCATTTTCCTCCTAACAGCACATGTTCAGCTCATCCCCATCTTCCTTGATGTGTTTTCCTTCTTGTGATTTGCTGGGTACATGGGGGGGGGGAATGTTGCTTGGCTTGGGTTTGAAGTTAAGTGGGAAAGATGAGGCAAAAAGCTGGAGATAAATCACATCTCATCTATCCCACCGTGGAAGAAAGGAGATAAATAGAGGAGGGCACATGTTCTAAACACTCTTCCCCTTGCCATCAAAGGACAGTAGTCCATTTTTAACTGCTGCAGAGCCTTTGGTCACTTTGCTGCTACAACACCAGATAAGGGGAAGAGCACTGGCAGCCACTGTAGAGTTCTAATCCAACAGGAGTAGGGAGAGCAAGCCCACAAATTTCTGGGGAGAAGGAGTGTATGATTTGGGATAATTCTATTATAACCATTTCTTCTGGATCCTATTTTGCCCTTTCTTGGGGCTGTTTAGCTCACTGTCATGTGTTGTGTGGCCTGAAAGGAGTTTTGCTGTGTGGTTTTCTTCACCTAGTCAATCTCTTGAGTGCTCAGGTTTTAAGGGGGAATGTAGGTGCTTCAGGGCTGCAAGAATGTGGATCTTGGGGCATTTAAAATGGCAATTTCCATGGTAAAAAAAACCCCAAACCCCAACAAGCCACCAACAAAAAAACTCCATAAACAAACAAACCACAATCAAAAACAATCAAGCCACTACTTTGTATTTTTTTTTTCCAGTCAAATGCTTTGTGTTTCACAGTATCTGAGATGAGCAGCAACTTCTCTGTGACTGGCTGTCAGAATGAGGTCAGGCTAAATCTGTGTGCAGTTCTAGGTCAGGTTGAACCTGCCCTTTGACTCCTGTTCAGTTTTCAAGTGAACAACAGCTTTAATAAATATTTGCAAATGGATGAATTAAAAAAAATATGTTTTTGTTCTCATACATGCCTGAGGGGTAGATAGGAATTTTCCAAAATTTGGGCTTTTTTGATATTTCCATCCTAATCACAGTCAAATAATTTGAATATGTTTCCTTAAACTATAATTGCAGACCATGTTAAAAAGGCATTTTTTTCCCTAGGCACTATTAAGACTGTACAAAGTGGTGTGATGTGCCTACATCTTCCTTTTTATAGGAATTTATGAAATATTTAATCAACTTCACTGCGTTTGAAGATCATCTGGAAGGGTTACAAAAACCTCCTCTAGTAAGATAAATTTGAAATGCTGATCTCATTGACATGAGGTTTTGATTGCTCCTTCTTCATTGGAGGGAGAAATAAATATAGGGAAGACATTTTGCATTCCAGCTTCTTGCTGAATAGGTGTGTGTGTCTGTCTTGTCATGCAGGCTTAGTTGTGAGTGCTTTTCTAGTGCATGACTTAGAGTAAACCTGGTACTTAAATGCAGCTTAAGACCACCTTCTAAATCTAAATTGTGAGAGCTTTTTCTGCAGGTGCATGCAGGAGTTAGTAGAGGAGTAGGAGCTGTCAGGTTCAAAGCAAAGCTAGTAATTAAATCTAGCTTACCATGTTAGAAATGTAATATATTTCAGTTCATTGAAGGTCTGCTTTAGTGTTTCAGTATGTAATATGTAACCTCTCTGGCCATAGGCATCAGAGGCCTTCAGTCCTGTAAGTACCTTGCATGGCAGAGTTTTCCTTTGACAGGCCTGTCCTTGGCTGCTGTGGGAGGTACCACTGCAGAGGGATCTCATCTTCCACCCTGCAGCCCTTTCCTCTGAGCAGGGCTGGGAAATGCAGCCTCCTGGCACTGCTGAGGAGGCTGCTGAGGACATCTCATTTTGCAGAATCACACATTGTCATCACTGTAAGAAGTCAAGGTGAGAATCCAAAGCTGAAATTCCTCCTTGTGCATACGACCTGGCAGTCTCCATCCCTTTTGCTGTGTCCTTCAGCTTTTGTCCTTCTGGCCTTGGGCCCTGTGGCAGGCAGGCTGGGGGCTGCATCATTGGATCTGACAGGGTGAAGTGGAGGGAGATGAGTTTCACAGCCATTTATGCCTCCTAGCTACTCTTGGCTGACACAAAAAACAGATGAACCATGGGCTGTCACATACACAGCAGATCCCACAGCCTTTTTTTCCCTGCATCTGTCACTGGTCCTGTGCTGAGCCTGCCACGGGCTTCCTAATCCTGCCTGTCACCTCCTGGCTCTGTTCAGTAGAGCTTTTTTTTGTTGGGAAAACCATGATAGCATGTCAGCAAAAGCATGCTGGGTGCATGCAGCAGCAGCTGACTAAATACAAGCAAGTAGATGGGAAATAAGATATAAACCAAGATGCTCCAGGACAGGGCCTGGACCAGACACCACTGAAGTTTCCTTTGTAAGAGTGAAAGCCCCATATTGAAGCCCAATAATTAGAGATAATTTTAGGGTGGACTTCATCTCACCTAAAGACAGCTGGCTGAAATTGGTCAGATGGCTGTGTCAGGTCCATGTCTGTGAAACAGAGTGCTGGTGTGATGAAGGGCATCACTTGCTGATCACAAGTAGGTAGCTGGCTCTTAAACACTGGTAAAAAAGGATCAAGAGAAAACAGGCTGAGAAAGGCACTGAATTTAAGGAGTTTTGGTTTTGTGTGGTTGGTTGTGGGTTTTTTTGCTTTTTTTTTTTTCCCTTTTTTTTGGTGTTGTTTTTCTGTGTTGTTTTTGTGTCTGTGTGTTTTGCTTTGTTTTTTCTTTGTTTTTGACATGAATTAAATAGCAAAAGGTAGTGTAAACTGCAAAATCTCATGCAGGGGAGATGACCACAGCTTATTTTATGTATATGTCTATTATGCACATTCTCTCTGCAGGAGCTAGGTTCTAGTTGAATGTGAAGATCATCCTGCAGGCTAAGGGCCTGGATGCTGGCTAACTGAGGGAGAGCCTCTTGGGAAAGCCTTGTGTGGGAGGGGAGATAAGAGGTTTGTCTGGCTCTGTAGAGCTTAACCTAGTAGCTGCATAGCTCCAAGGAGATGTCAGAGAAGGGTGAAATTTCCAGTTTGAATAAGAAGAGGGGTTTGAATAGGAGGTAAATCTGTGAGGAGAGGCTGACTGAATCTTTGTGGCTGGAAGAGATCTTCCAGGAGCAAACAGGAGACACAAACACTGCTGATAAAAAAAGTTTCCTCAGGGACTCCTCCTGCTTTTGGAAGAAAGAAGAGAGCCCCAGGAAGGCAGTGCTGGGAGAGTGAGGTGCAAGGCAAGATTTTCAGAGGAAGAAAGAGGTCAGGAGAGGCCTGAACTGGATGAAGCTGATGCAGTGACAGAGTGCTAGCTGAGTTTTCTAGAAGTACAAGTAGATATACTGTCATGAAATCAGAATTAAATACTCATCTTTAGCAGTTCCAAAGGTGAATGCATGCTTCAGTAATGGCAAGTACTTTGAACTAACATGTTGTTTAAAACTCAAGATGAATAAGGAAGACCAGAATCTTAGGTGCTTGGCTATAAATTAATTTTAAACTGCATTTTTTGGTGGATTTGGTAACAATGGATGTTTTTAATGTTAGAAATCTACATAGTTATTTTGAGGATGTAGGCTGAGTATCCCCTAGAAGGGGATGGAGCTGATGGGTTCTCTCTCATAAATCTGAAAATGGGAACTAGCTTGAAGCTGAAGCAGGACTCCTGCCAGTTGCTGTGTTCTGAATTCCTTTTCTTTGCTGGCATCTCAGCACATTGAGGAAAATGCTCTGCCTACAGAATCATTGTGCTCAGAGGGGTGGGCTCTGCCTCTGTGTTTCCTGCTAGGGAAAGCTGTTGTAGTTCACTCTGGGTTTACAAGTGCCTGTGTCTAGAGCTGAATACAATTGGTAGTCATTCAGAGTGTGTTTTCCTGCAGTTCTGGATCGTGGGGGCTGCAGCTATGTGAAATTATGGTCAAATATTGGGGTTTTGGTGTTTGTTTTTTTTTTTTTCCAGGCTTGGAAATCCATTGTGTTTAAAAATAACTTTTTTTGTGTGATGGAACTGATTTCCCCAAGCTGCTAAGGACAAACTGAGGCAGTCAGTGCAGAGAACAGAAGAGGGTTAAGAGGGGAATTGAGTATTTCCTCACCCAACCCCCCTGTGGCACCACCCAACTGGAAGCCATCTCTGACAGAAGGGAGCTGTTCTGCTTTTCAACAGTCCATCCAAACCAACCCTGACCCTTGCTTTCTTGTCTTTGCAGGCTTGTCTGGCACCACCTTGAGCCAGATTCCTAGACTGGCTGATGCTTTCTCATGGGATCCAGGGTACTGACAAAGGAGAGGTGGTCGTGTTGGGCAGTTGCCTCCACTGTCTTCACAACACTTGGCCTGGGCACAGGCAGCTGCAGTTTCCAATGCAGACTCTTCCCCAGCACTGTTCTGCCAGCAGAAGCTCTGTGTGTGTGTGTGTAGCAGTGCCTGGGAGATGGGTTTCATATATTCTTTGGACCTGCTGTTGCATTCCTTCATGAAAATCAAAAGCACATAGCCCAAATTACTACAGAGGGGAGAATTTGTCAAGGTTTGCTTTTAATTAAGGAACTCTAGAATGAAAAGGGTTGGTTTCTTAACAGTTCAATCTAGGAAAACAACAAAATCATTCTACTTAACTTCATAATCCAAGAGGCAGAGTAAAATCCTCATTTCAGTGCAGCTCAAGGGCTGTCTTCAAAGCAGTTTTATGGTACTGCCTAACTGGGTTCACTGGGCTTCACTTTAATGTCACACAAGGTTTTCAAACAGCAGTAAATCTACTCCAAACACAGAAGTGAGATAACAGTGATTTCCTTTTTGTGGCTCCAGTTCTCTATGTAATCTATAGCAAATTGAAAAAGAAAATACCACATATTTATCTTTGTCTTCTAGAAGGCAGTAAAATTATGTTTAATTAAAGGTTTATCAGTGTCTCAGGAAAAATCATCCTGTAAATATCACTAGAGCTGGAACTGCTACATTATACTTACCCTAATACATGTTTGCATGCAGAAATAATGACATTTGGAGATTCATTTACCTGAGCTTGTGATTTGCTGTTGGTAGCTTTTCACTGTACCCAGCAATGCCACTTTTGCACAGCTATATCTTCTGGAGATGGTATTGAAAAGTCATATACTTACAGACTGCCAAATAGATATATTTATTTTTTTTTCTTTCTCCTTTTGTTTCAAATTAATATTCTTGGCTTAATTATCAGTGTAATGATGCTCTTGTTAAAAAAAAATAATTTATTGTCCCACCTCAGGAATTTCACCCTTTTTCTCCCAGGTTCTTGTTGGCAGTGCAGCTCATTCTCACCTCCATCATTAGCTTTCTGCTCTGTTGCATCTAAAGATCCTCAAAGCCCTGCAGGCACCATTTTGTGAAATGCAGGTGGGAAAGTGTGCACCAGGTGCTCCCAGGACTTCTGTCCAGTCTTGAAATGCATGAAGAGCTGGCTTTTCTTCTTCTCCTGAAGTAGAAACCTCATTGTCCTGGCAAATGGGAAAGAACTATGGACTTCTGTGGTCTTCCAGTGGTTGTGTGATGGAGCAGTGTGAGAGCAGCTCTTCTGCACATTCATAGCTGACATGTGAGTTTCTGACTGTGCTGCCAGCTCTGCTCACTCTGGAGGATTGCTGCAGTGGAGCATGTCCTGGCAGAGGGCTGTATTGCACAATATTTGTGGCATATGGGTGCTGATGAGGTCCTGATGTAATGAAGGAGAACACACTGTACGTAGCTCAAACACAAGTTGCCTTCTGATTTTCCTCATCCAGCAGGCAAAAGGCCCCTGCTCCTGTCAGTGTGGTAGTGAACACAGTGGTAGAGCTCACTGAGCTCTCCTAAGCACCCAGAGAAAAGCTTCTGCAGCTTGTTTTTTGAGATGCTTTCATGATGTAGCTTGATTCTGCTCATTAGCAGGGAGAGAAGGGAGCAGATGGGGAAACTTGGAGGTTGCCAGGAAGAGGCAAAAATTCTTCTCTAATGATCTAGTGTTGGCTTGAGATTGTGGGGCTTTCTTATGGACTTGTTTATTTCTGTCTCATTGTTTATAACCTTAAAATAGTTGTAATGTTTCATTTCACTGTGGAAGGAAGCAATCAAAATATTTTGGCTTTGCTTCAAACAAAGAGAATGTTCTCTAAGTGTCTGCCTGGAACCCTAATGGCAGCTGAGACCTCTAGAACTGAGTCTCAGTGTACCCCAGTTGAATGCCAAGTGTGCAGGGAGGATGAGCTAGCTCTAGTAACACATTTGTGATTAACATTATTATTATTCTATCTTCTTACAGCAGCCAAAGGCACAGCTTGCTCAGTACAGCAGAGAAAATGTTTGATAGCCAAAATGAAATTTAGTAGAGATGTAAATACAACCTGCCCACAAAAGTGGGGTTTCTTTCAGCCTGTGACTGCAGAGGTGATGAACTGAGTGTTGGAAGCCACACAGTGAAGTTTGGTGGGTTTTTAAAAATATAGTTAATATAGGGGTCTTTTTTATATGTGCAGTGGCTTGCCCAGAGAAATATGGAGAGGTTCTGACCAGGCTGAATGTCTCACCACACAGGAATTCAGCATCCTGTTGAAATAAATAGCTGTAGGTTGCATTTCTGAGGATGCATTTCAAATCCTGGAGGTGTTTGGTTGTGTGAGGGTTTGTTGAGTTGTTTTGCTTTTTATTTTTAACCCAGAATTAGTTTCTGGTAAGCTCAGGTGGAATAAGGTGCTTTGGGGTTGTACCATACCCCAGAACCTGAATGGGAGTTATTTCTCAGTCTGTAGAACTGAAACCTGTCTGCAGATGTTGCTGTGATTATCTGAAATCAGTTTCTGAGTAGTTTGTTCCAGGCTGTGTGTAACTGGCCACTTTCCTGTTGGTGGAATTGGTCAGTGGTGGTGGGGATAACTTTGGTCTCCATTTCAGTGGGTGAGGAGGAGCAGAGGACACAACCCCAGCAGATGCAAGAAGCAGCAGGGCAAAGCAGTAGGATTGCAGAGTTGAGTGTGCTGGCAGTGCACAAAGTAGGGAAGGAGGCACAAGTCAAGACACTTGTCTGCTGCTGTATTTTGTTCTTCACAGAGAAGAGTGAGGCAACCACTGCACACCAGTGCTTTTGGCAGTTCTCTTGTGCAAAAGGCTTCAGTTGCTGCATAACAGAGTCCCTTCCTGAGCTTTCACAAGCACAACTTCCACTTTTTCTGTCTCTTTTGAGTGCAGTTTACACAAATTCATTACAGCAGCACTGGAGAAATCTCTTGACCTTTCCTGGCTTCAAACATTTCAGTGGGGCCTCTTAATTTTGATCTGATCAGTTTGTCAATCTCCTGCTGGTATATTGATCCCCACAGGGACTGATAACTCTCTCTGTGCTTTCTGTCATCTCATTATTACTGAATCTTCCTCCTCTCCCCAATAGCTTTCCATTTTGCTTTAATTCTGGCTTGCTTTCTGCAAGCCTCAATCTTCCTATAAAATATGCAGGTTGGCTTGAAACCATCCTGCAGGAGAAAAACTGCTGAAGAGCAGAGGTGAGTTACCCTTCAGATTCATCCCTTTCCTTTGCCACCACAATTAGTGCCTTTCTGTATTGCTTTGTGATGAAGTTTGTCTACTGATTTGTTTATTTTGTCATTTTTTTTATCAGGCATTTTTACAAAAGGTTGCTTTTATTTATATGCCACCAACCATGTAGAAAACCCTTGTGGCCACCTTAGGTGTTTTCACATGTAATGTAGCTTAACCAAGGATTTCAGGCAAAGAAATGTGGGATACCTTTGGTAGTTAAACATTTGTCCTTTGAGGGGGTTCTTTTCACTAGATATAAAAATTCAAAGACATTTTAGGGTTCAGTTACTTCCCTCTATGTAGAACTCTTAACTCCTAGCCAAGAACTTACTGTTCTTTGACAAAAAAACCCAACTAAACAAACTAAGGAATGATTTCAGGCTTGTGACACAGCTTATTCACATAATGGACTATCTTTAGGAACATTAATAGCCATATTTTAAATGAAATTTCTATTCCTGGCCTCCTAGATTGCTAGGTACAATAAAGTCAACCAAGAGAGAGCAGTCAGATTTGAGTTAGTTACTAGGAATATCTAAAAACAAACCACAAAAGCTAATTTTAAGCAGTGGGTTGCAAGCCATGTTGTTTAGTTTAGAACCTCTGGAGCAGTTTATTTGCAAATGTCCCTTTTTAAACTAGCATGTCAGACCACTGTGGCTGCTCTTTCATGGTGGGCTCAGCATGAAATGCTGCAGTGGCCAGTAAAGTAAATAGGAAAAAGAAACAATTACAGAGCTTCCCCAAAAAAAGATTAATTTCTTAGCACAGTGGATTCCCTTTAAATAGGGGAGCATGTCTGCAGAGCTGGGTGGGTGCTGTGTGTGTGTACCATGTTATTTGGCTGGCACCACAGTGAACAGCTTCAGCTCTGATCCTCCCAGAAGCTGCAGTGAGGGCAGGCTGCTGTGGTTTGGCTTGTGTGATTTGGGAGAGTGTGAGTTGCTGGACAGATTCCTGCAATCTGAAATGTTCACCCTGTGGCCACTGGGGAAAATACCTGCAACTCCTGGGTTTTAGTTTTGCCTTTCTAATAACATTTGTCCACTAGAATTTCCTTTTATTAGGGCATTTATACTTTTTTATTTAAATTTACACTATATTTTTTTTAACATTGAAATATGTTAAATGGTTAACATGATTATTTCACCTTCCTTGTGTTTCCCCAAAACCTCTTGTGCTCCAGCTGACTCCCATTGCCTCTTGTCCTGGCACTGGATGGCACTGAGCAGAGTCTGGCTCCATC